>JAUMHM010000072.1:20695956-20709541 GCA_032362435.1 Melikaiella ostensackeni
TCGACTGATTCTGCCGTAACAATCTTATCATCTGCAAACGCCAGTCCACGTACTTTCACTGTCCCGAGATCAACACCCTCTTCGTCTAAGAGAATCATTCTTAGATATTTGTCCAAGTATATATTAAACATCCAGGATATATGGAACATCCATCTTTGCCTAACGCCCTGATTAATATCAAACCAATCGCTCAGTTGTCCATTTACTCTTGCTCTCGCTTTACTATCATTAGATATTGCTTTTGTAGCGCTCAGACGCCAACCATTCACTCCATACTCTTTCAGAACTTCCTGAAGCTTAGTTCTATCCACTTTATCAAAAGCTTTTCTAGATCAACAAATTGACAGAAAACTCTTCGTTTACTGAAACTTTTTTCTATGCTGTCTCAATCTAAATATCTGATTCACACATGATTTCTCTGGCATAAATCCACATTTGACTTTCCAAATCCTTTCTCCAGTTATTCCCATGACCTTACCTATAAGTATTTTGGCAAATATTTTGTCCAGGATGGATAGTAGGTTAATTGCTCTATAATATATACAGTCACCTTTATCAACCTTTGTAGAGTGGAATGGCAATCGCCTTCCTTCAATCATTTCGAACCTTACTGTTCTTAGCACACATATTCATAAATTCGCTCAGTCACACAAACAAATATCCCCCACCGCTCCTGAGAATTTCAGCGGTGATACTATCCACTTCAGCAAACTGACCATTGTGATGATCTTTTAGGCCATAATATTACATCAGATGAAGTTGATAAACGTAATGGAATAGGAGTTGAGGCAAACAAGTTTTCATCATTAATAATGACCATTCTTAATTGCGGATATAATGTCGCGGATGTCGGTTCTTCTTTCGCCACCTATAACGGCTTTGTCTAACGTATGCTTTTTTGTGTTACCGTTGTTATGCTCATGGAATAAAATTTAAAAGGACTTCTAAGGATTTCATGGGATTTTATGGTTTCTCAGAGGAATTCAAAGATTTAAACGTTTTTGAAGGAATTTTGAGGATGTTAAAGTTTTTAACATGTTTTAGGGATTTTTTAAATATTTCTAGGGATTTTCAAAGATTTGAGGGATCTCAGATATCTCAAAGGATTTTAAAGAATATAGTGTATTTCAAAAGATTCTGAGGGATTTCATGAGAATTCAAGGAATTCCAGAAGATTATAGATCATTTCAATTCAATTTTAATTTTTTTCAACGATGTCGATTGGAGGGCCTATGTGACGTCAAAGTGCACAGTGGGACAGGAGGCCCCCAAAAGTTAAGGTAAAAATTTACATAAAAGTAAATTGTTATTGTTATACACATATTTTGTAGTAGTTATACACAAAATTTCATTCAAAAATAAAGTCTCTAGCATCTGTCCAAATCGTAAAATGTCATACAATGAACGTCATCAAAATTTTTAAAAAATGTATTAATTTATTCAATTTGTTACGAATTGCAATGTTTGAAGTTCTTATTATACATTGGAACCGTCTTTGAAGTACCTGCAAGTGCCAAATCACTTGTAATATTACAGGTAGATTATTTACGAATAAAAGGAAAGTTTACATGCACAATTTTTTATTTTTCAATACTGGTCCTTTTAAGTTGTTTCAGGGATCATTCTACTCGTTAATTATTGTAGTTTCAAATGTGCTGTCGCTGGCTGCCACTTTTGGATTTTAATGAACTTATAGATATATTTCGGAACCAATATCAATTTCGTGTTTTTTACGTGCGAGTATATTGCTACAGATTAATTGATAAAAAAATTCTCGCACCACCTGAAGTTTACTCGGTATCTCTTTTGTTTTTCTCTCGATCAGTCTTTTCATTAGTTTGACATTTCTCAGAGCGACATTAATTTCGTTAATTGGAATTTTGTGTCAAAGTGAAAATGTCTATTTTTACGAAACGTGAAATTCTTAACGTTCTTTTTAGTCCACCTGATCCTGAAGCTGAGCAGGATGATATTTACGTGGCAGTTGCTTATATTTTCCAAATACAATTACAATTACAATTGAAATCAAAAGTGGCAGGAAGTGAAAAAAACAAAACAAATTTGCGTCTAAAAATGAAAGTTGCTTGAATTCAAACTTGATATTCCTGATTCCAGCATTCAAAAACTTAATTATTCATCTGAAGGCTTGGTTCGTCGGACTCTTTCATTTAACTTTTCATCTCAAAGGTCAAAACGTCAAAGGTCAGGAGAAATTTCAAATAAAAATGGAAATGATCCTATAAAATTGTTAAGTGTCTGTCGTTAAGCAGCAGAAAAATCAGGGAAAAAGATTTGGCTATAGTTCTCAAAGAAATCCTAGATACACCTTCTGCAAAAATTAGGAAACTGATACAAGATTCAACAGTAGCTGAAAAATGAACTTCTAAAAAGGCTTTGTCTTATCTGTTAGATCGATCTCTTTCTAAAGGTGTTTATATAAGTATGCGTTCTTTAGTAGAAGAGCAAGTTGCAAATATTTTTTCCGCGTATCAAACGTTAGAGCTGCCATCAAGAACAATGCAGACCACCGAAAGAACTTGCGTCTATTACTGATAATGAATTAACAGTTTCACTCACTCTTACACTCACTCTTACAGATTAGATGTGAAAGCATGGCAAATGAGAAGCGAAGCGCAAAAAACAATGTACGCAAAAAGAGAAAGTGAAATCCAAAGAATTCTTTGGAAAAATTAGGCCTCAAAGTGAATAGACCTTAAGCGGGTGGAAGCGGAACCACTAATGATGGCAATAATGCAATACTGCTCGCCGAGCTTTCTAGAATCCTGACTTGCTGAGTGAATGTTTAGGACTAGATCATCAGTTGCTTTTAAACTTCAAGAATATCCTAATAGCGTTATCTATTTTACTTCCAGTAGACCGTCTTCTTTTTGACAAACTATGCAAATCTACTGCTGAACTGTACATCAATAACTGCTCTTGGTATCCCATGCCACAAATGGTTCACAAGATTCTTATCCATGGCGCTGACATTGTGAAAAATAGTTTATTGCCTGTAGGAACACTTGGAGAAGAATTCTCTAAAGCGCGAAATGAGCATTACAAGATATACAGAACGACCACAGCAGGAAAACAGTCGTTATACAAATCTTCATGATTTGTTTTATAGGACTATGGTCACATCAGACCCGAAAATTCTTTTTTTTTTAGTCTTGAAGGACAACTTCAGAAAAAAAGCACATACAACTACCTCCAGAAGTGCGCAATTTGCTCGCCATTCCCAAACATGATACCATTACGTGTGATAAAACAGATGTTGACCCTGACAGTGAAGAATCTGAAGAAGACTTGACTGGTCCCTCAGAAGTTTACTCGCTTCTAGATGAAGAAGAAATATGTTCAGGAGATGAATTTGAAGATAAATAGATAACTAATCTATTGATTAGCTCTAAAATAATTTGTTTTAGCGATTAATTCAGACCGATTTTAAAAGATAAAAATGGAGAACAGAAAGATTGAGGAATAAAAGGGTCAATTAAAATCCGGTATTAGCAGGACGTCAACCTTCCCGTCCAAATCTCTCCCAGTTAAGAAAGTCGTTCTATCGACAAGTTTCATTGGTACATAGTAGGTTCCGATATCGCAGTTCCTTCCTCTCGGTCAGCTTGAACAGGGAATTAAAAAGTTTGCTTTTCTTTTTTTACTGTTCCTTCCTTCACTGTAGGAAAGACGCGTTTTTATTAACGAAAAAAGAGAATCTTTTCACTAGCGACTCACCCTTAACTATCAAATTATTGATTATGATTTGCCGATAATCCAACATGTCCCTTATTATAAAATACAAAATTTACCTCAGAGCTGGATACCATTAGAGGATCTGAAACAAAATTCGATTTTATTGATTAATTACTATTATTATTACTTTTTTTATGAATATCGAAATGTAATCCACTTTCTTATGAACCTTTTCATGCACGAAAGACAGAAGACAAAAAGGCTCACAAATCAGAAATAGACTTCTTTATGTTGTTAGAAAAATGTTTATGAAATTATCAATTTTTAGAAATGTGTGATTGTTTGGATCATTACCTTTTCCTATTTTGAAAAATGGAAGAATCTGAATAAATTGGTTCTAAATCAACCTAGAATTATTATTGAAACTATTAAAGAGAAATTAGACATTTTATTTGGTACAATAAAATGATTGATACTAACTTTCGTATTTCTGTTATTGATTTTTTCTAAATTTCTGTTAATTTTTTTCATTTGAAAATTGGGTCAGGGGACTCTGAAACAACAGGCCGGTAATGGTGAAGAAACCAGTCTCAGGGTCGAAACCCTTTAGGCTCTCAGGATCAAGGCTACTTGCCAATTGGCCGCAGAACTTCCTCACCTCATCCTTTTTTCTCTTTAGGTTCGGTTGAAGGACCCGATTCTTTTCATTCGGCTTATATTCAAAATTCAGCATCTTTTATTATCAATAGGAATTTTTAATTACCTCTTTAATTTTACTGAAATCAATGGCATATTTTGGACTAATTTTTTTCAAATTTATTTGGTATTCACTCTGAATTGTTATTAATTTATTCTGAATTCTTTTGTATTGTTTTTTTAAATTCAACCTAAATTCTTTTGCATTCACTTGAATTGTTTTGAATTTACATCAATTACTTAGAATTCAATAAATTTTTTAAAATCATTTTTTAGTTATTTTTTATTCGCCCTAAAGTCTTAAAACTTACCTTGAATTCTAAGGTATTTCATCAAATTTTTTTCGATTTCCTTACATTTTTCTAAATTCGCTCAAAATTTAGTGAATTCAAAGAATTTAAAAAAATATTTTTTTTTTCTTTTGAATTCACTTAAATTGTTTATAATTCAATTAAATACTACTTTCTTCAATAGATATTTTTCAAATTTTAAATTGTTATTCATATTATATTATCTATATATATTATTTATGTTTATATATTTTTTATATTATATTTTTTATATTTATTTATATATATTTATTATTATAAAATATTTTTTACATTTTTTTTTTCATTTTCATTTAATTCACCTTGAAGTTTTTTACTCACCTTGAATTTTTCTGAATGTACTCCAAATTAAATGAATTCAATGAATCTTTAAAAATATTCTCAATTGTTTCAATTCACTTGAATCTTTTAAAAATTTACCTTGAACTTTTATGAATTTCATCATTTTTTTCTCATTTTCCTTAAATTCCTTCAAATTTACTCGAATTTTAATAAATAAATAATTTTTTTAAGTATTTAAATTTTTTTACTCACTTAAATTCTGTTGTATTTGCCTTAAATTCTGTTCATTTCTATTTCACTCAATTCAATGGACATTTTTTGATTTTTAAAGTTTTTTTTCAAGTCATACAAATTCTGATGAATTTCATTAAAGTTTCTTAAATTCCCGTAAATTATTCTAAATTCACTCTAATTTTACTGAGATCAATGGAATACTTTGGATTGTTTGAATTTTTTTCAATTCTTTTGAAATCTTTTGAATTTAACTTGACTTGTTTTGAATTCACTTGAATTCTACTTAATTAAATGGATTTTTTAAATTCTTTTTTAGTTTTTTTTTTCACTTTCCCTGAAGTATTTTCAGCTCACCTTGAATTCTTAGGCATTTCATCAAATTCTTTTGAATTCCCTTGACTTCTCCAATTTTACTGAAATCAATGGCATACTTTTGATTTTTTTTCAATTCATCTGAAATTCAACCTCAATTCTTATTAATTTATTCTGAATTCTTTTGAACTTTTCTAAATTCACCCGGAATTCTTTTGAATTTTTTTCAATTCTTCTAAATTCACTCTAATTTGACTGAAATGAATGGAATATTTTGGATTTTCAAAATTGTTTTGAATTCACTCTGAATTCTTATTAATTTGTCTTGAATTCTTTTCAATTCACTTGAATACTTCTGAATTCACTTGAATTCTTTTTAATTCGCCCTAAAGTCTTAAAACTCACCTTGAATTCTTAGGCATTTCATCAAATTCTTTCGAATTACCTTAAATTTTTTTAATTCACTCGGAATTTAATGTATTTAATGAATTTTTGAAAAAAAATATTTTTTTTAATTCACTTAAATTTTGTTTTACTTGCCATAAATTCTGTTCACGTCCATTTTACTCAATTCAATAGACATTTTTTTATTTTTGAAGTTTTGCTCAATTCACTCTAAGTCTTATGATCTTCTTCAAGTCCCATAATTATTCTAAATTCACTCTGATTTTATTAGAATCAATGGAATATTTTGGATTGTTTGAATTTCTCTCTATTCTTTTGAAAGCTTTTGAATTTAACTCACTTCAATTCTTCTAAATTCACTCCAGATTTAACGAATTTAATTAATTTTTAAAATATTTTTAAAATGTTTTCAATGCACTTGAATTTTTTTGAATTTTATCGAATTCTTCTCATTTCCTCTATATTCATTCGAATTTTATGCAATATATTAGTTTTTCATATTTTTTAAATTCCGTTTCAGTTCACTTAAATTCTGTTGTATTCGTCCTGAATTCTTTTCTCTCCCATTTTACTGAATTCAATGGAAATTTTTTTAGTTTGAACACTGTGTTCAATTCAGTCAAATTCTTTTGAATTTCATCAAAGTCTCTTGAATTCTCTGAGTGTCTCTAAATTTACTCCAATTTGACTGAAATGAATGAAATTTTTTGGATTTTAAAAATAGTTTCTCAGGTATGAATTTTATCGAATTCTTTTGAACTCAAAGGAACATTAGTCACATTAATAATGCACATTAGTCACTCTTAGCCAATTTTTGTCACTTTTCTGTATAAATAGTTCACTTTTTTACCTTTTTTTCATCTTTTTCAAGGATCCTTGAAAAAGTGACAAGAAGTGAAATTCAAAAATATTTTTGAAAATGCAACGAGTTCATTAAATTTTGCGTGAATTTATAAAAATTCAAGGGAATTCGAAAGAATTTTGTGAAATGTCTAAGAATTCAACGTGAGTTTAAAAGACTTTAGGGTGAATTAAGAAAAATTGAATATAAAAAATTCACTGAACCGAGTAGAATTGAGTGAATTTAGAAGAATTCAAAAGAATTGAAGGTGACATCAAAAAAATTCAAAATAATTAAAAGTAATTAACGATAAATTAATAAGAAATTAGGGTGAATTCCAAATGAATTCAAAGAAATTCAATTCTTTTAAATCCATTGAATTGAGTAGAATTAGGTGTATTTAAAAGAATTTAAGTGAATTTAGAAGAATTCAAGTTAATTCAAAAGAATTGAAGGTTACTTCAAATAATTCAATTTTTTTAAAAATAATTCAGTATAAATAAATAAGAATTCAGAGTGAACTCCAAGTGAATTTAAACGAATTGAAATTTTTTTGAAAAATTCAAAATATTTGACTGATTTTAGTAAAATTTGAATGAATTTAGAAGAATTAAATTTCAAAATTAGGCTGTGGCCGCCTTAAAAATTTGGAGCGAATATAACATTTGAAGGGATTTTGCATTTTTTAAATGTATTAAATTAAATTTTCTGAAACAGATTTAAAATTTGAATAACGTGAGTTCGCAGGTGTCTATCTGATATTCTCATTCACCTGCCCTGTCCTTACAGTTTAGATTCGAATTTCCGATTGTTCCGGATGTTCCGACCGTTTTTATAATCGAGCGATAAGAGCGAGATGGAGAACGTGATAAGATTCATAAGGGTTTGCACGATCGAGAAGCTCGAACGTGACTTTATTTCATCGAAAGGATAACGGTTAGGACACGCGGAAATTCGAATTTTCTGAAAATATAGATCTTTGACAAATAAAAAGGCCAGGATTCATTTTCCATTTCGCAAAATTTCCAATTTGGGAGCATTTTAAATCATTTTCTGGAAATAAGAAAGGAAAAATAGTTTTTGTTCAACCTCCACTGAAAGCATGTCTTTTCGTGAATACAAAGTGTGCGCAAAGTGACCTTTTTCCATCCGGAGACGAACCGGGTGAAAATTAGCTTTTTGCGCCCGCTTCCTTAGTCTCCGGGCGGAAAACGCTATTTTTCGCCCGCTTCAAATACACTAAAAGGCAAACTTTAGACGCAGGTTATGGACAAAAAAATACCTACTATTGTTTCATTTTTCATGTTTACTAATTAAATATTTCGGTGACCTTCCTCTCATAAAATTTAGAATTGAATCCAATTCTTATTGTGGAAAATCGAGACTTTTACAAGAGGGAATCGTATCGAGAAAGAAGGAAAGAAAAACAACCAAGGAGAAACGACAATACAATGAATAATCAATAGCGTTCGAACTGGCAATACTATCGAAGATGAAGATTAAAATGAGAATTTTTATTATTCAGAGCTTGGAGAAGGACCGAAATACCTGTATAAGAAAACACAATTCAGAATTTGAAAATACCCTCCAAAGATTTCCCAAGGCTCCTTAGAAATTATAAGAATTTAACCTGAATTCTATTATAGAAATGCGTCCTGCTTCTAGCAATTCAAATTGGATTTTAGAAAATCTAATTTTATTTCTGCGAATTTGAAATGTATTTTAGAAATTCAACTTTTATCTATGAATTCGAACTGAAGTCTAGAAATAAATAATTACTTCTAGCAATTTAAATTTAATTCTAGCAAACTGAATTATTAAAAATTCAAAATGAACTCTAGCAACTCAATTTTTATTATAATAAATTAGATATTAACATTAACATTAACATGTTAAAATAAATTCTAGCAATAAACATCGACTTCCAACAATTCAAAATCAATTCTAGTAACTCCAATTGAATTCTAGAAAATTTGAAATATGTTCTAGCAATTCAACTTTAATATATTTAGACAGACTTTAAGAACTTCAAATTGAATTCTTGAAAATTCAGTAGTATTCTGCCAATTGAAATTGAAATCTAGCAAATCAACCTAAATTGTAGCACTTCAAACAATAAAAATCGACATCTAGCAATCCAAACTTAATTCTAGCATTCTGAATTACTGAAAAATCAAAATGTGCTCTAGCAACTCAATTTTCATCATAGCAAATTCAAGTTAATTCTAACAATGAAAGTCGACATCTAACAATTCAAATTGCATTCTAGTAACTCCAATTGAATTCTTGCGAATTAGAAATGCATTTTAGCAATTCAACTTCAATTTAAGCAATTCGAAGAGACTTTTATAAATTCCAATTGAATTCCTGAAAGTTCAATAGCATTCTGCCAATTGAAATTGAAATCTAGCAATTCGAATTGAATTATAGAACTTAAACCCGATTTCAATTCATCCCAATTAAATTATAGCAACTTGACGTTAATTCTAGAAATTCAAATTAAATTATAGAAATTCAAATTAATTTCTAGAAATTCAAATTGTATTTTAGCAAATCCAATTTTATTTCTGCAAATTCGAAATGTATTTCAGAAATTCAACTTTTATCTAAAAATTCAAACTAAAGTCTAACAATAAATAATGACTTCTAGCAATTCAAATTAAATTCTAGTAACTCCAATTGAATTCCAGAAAATTGGAAATGCGTTTTAATCATTCACCTTAAATTCTAGCAATTTAAACAGAGTTTTAGAAATTCCAATTGAATTCCTGAAAATTCAGTAGCATTCTTCCAATTGAAATTGAAATCAAGCAATTCGAACTGAGTTATAGCACTTAAACCGATTTTAATCAATTCCAGTTAAATTATAGCAATTCAACGTGAATTCTAGAATTTCAAACTAATTTCTAGCAATTCAAATTGGCTTTTAGCAAAGTCAAATTTTTTTCTGCAAATTCGAAATGTATTTCAGAAATTCAACTTTCATCTAAGAATTCAAACTGAAGTCTAACAATAAATAATTACTTCTAGCAATCAAAATTTAATTCTAGCAAACTGAATTATTAAAAATTCAAAACGTACTCTAGCAACTCAATTTTTATTATAACAAATTAAATATTAACATTAACATTAACAAGTGAAAATAAATTCTATCAATAAACATCGACTTCTAACAATTCAAAATGAATTCTAGTAACTACAATTGAATTCTAGAAAATTCGAAATGTATTTAAACAATTGGACTTAATTTCTAGCAATTCAAATAGACTTTCAGAAATTCCAATTGAATTCTTGAAAATTCAGTAGCATTCTGTCGATTGATTTTGAAATCTAGCATTTCGATTTGAATTATAGCACTTCAACCTGATTTTAATCAACTCCAATTAAATTGTAGCAACTTAACGTGAATTCTACAAATTCAAATTAAATTATAGAAATTAAAATTAATTTCTAGCAATTCAAATTGGATTTTAGCAAATCCATTTTTATTTCTGCAAATTCAAAATGTGTTTTAGAAAAGCAACTTTAATCTAAGAACTCAAACTGAAGTCTAGCAATAAATAATTGCTTGTAGCAATTCAAATTAAATTCTAGTAACTCCAATTGAATTCTAGAAAATTCAAAATGTATTTTAACAATTCAACTTAAATTCTAGTTATTCAAACAGACTTTTAGAAATTAAAATTGAATTTCTGAAAATTCAGTAGCATTCTGCCAACTGAATTGAAATCGAGCAATTCGAACTGAATTATAGCACTTCAAACCGATTTTAATCAAATCCAATTAAACTATAGCAACTTAACGTGAATTCTAGAAATTCAAATCGAATTATAGAAATTCAAACTAATTTCTAGCAATTCAAATTGGATTTTATAAAATCCAATTTTATTTTTTCAAATTCAAAATGTATTTTAGAAATTCAATTTCCGCCTAAAAATTCAAATTGAAGTCTAGCAATAAATAATTACTTCTATCAATCCAAATTTAATTACAGCAAACTGAATTATTGAAAGTTCAAAATACTATATACTGTAGCAGCTCAATTTCCATTATAACAAATTAAAATGAATTCTAACAATAAAAGTCGACATCTAGCAATTCAAATTCAATTTTAGTAACTCCAATTGAATTCTAGCGAATTAGAAGTGCATTTTAGCAATTCAAGTTCAATTCAAGCAATTCGAAGAGACTTTTAGAAATTTCCATTGAATTTCTAAAAATTCAGTAGCATTCTGCCAACTAAAATTGAAATCTAGCAATTCGAACTGAATTATAGCACTTCAAGCCCATTGTAATCAATTTCAATTAAATTATAACCACTTGACGTAAATTCTAGAAATTCAAATTAAATTATAAAAATTCTAATTAATTTCTAGCAATTCAAATTGGATTTTAGCAAATCCAATTTTATTCCTAAAAATTCGAAATGTATTTGATCATATCAACTTTTATTCTAAGAATTTATACTAAACTTAAGCAATAAATACTTATTTCTAGCAATCAAACTTAATTCTAGCAAACTGAATGACTAAAAATTGAAAATGTATACTCTCGCAACTTGATTTTTATGATAAAAAATAAAAATAAATTGTAGCAATAAAACCCGACTTCTAGCAATTCAAATTGAATTCTTGTAACTCCAATTGAATTCTAGCGAATTCAAAATTCAACTTCAATTCAAGCAATTCGAAGAGACTTTTGGAAATTCCAATTAAATTCTTAAAAATGCAGTAGAAGTCGGCCAATATAAATTGAAATTAAACAATTTAAACTAAATTCTAGCACTGAGAAGCGATTTTTTCAATTTCAATCAAATTATAGCAACTCAACGTGCGTTCTGGAAATTCAAATCAAATCATATAAATTTAAACTGACTTTTAGCAATTCAAATTGGATTTTAGCAAATCCAACTTTAATCCTGCAAATTCGAAATGTATTTCATCAATTTAATTTTTAATCTAAGAACTTGAACTGAATTTTAACAGTAAAAAATTAATTCTAGCAAATTGAGTGCTGGGAAATTCTAACTGTGCTCTCGCAACTCAATTTTCATTATGACAAATTAAAATAAATTCTAGCAATAGAAACCGATCTCTAGCAATTAAAATTGTATTTTATTAAGCCCAATGTATTGAATTGTAGAAAATTCGAAATATGTTTTAGCAAAAAATTTCAATTCTAGCAGTTCAGACAGGCTCTTAGATTTTCAGATGAAATTCTTAAAAATTTAGTAGTATTATGCGAACTGAAATTGAAATATAGTAAATAAAACTAAATTGTAGCACTTTAAACAATAAAAATCGACATCCAGCCATCCAAACTCAATTCTAGCAATCTAAATTATGGAAAATTCAAAATGTACTCTCGCAACTCAATTTTCGTCATAACATTAAATTAAAATACATTCTAGCACTAACAACCGACTTCTAGCAATTCAAATTGAATTTTAGTAACTCCAGTTGAGTTCTAGCGAATTCGAAATGCATTTTAGCAATTCACCTTAATTCTAGCAATTCAAACAGACTTCAAGAAAGTCAAATTGAATTCTTGAAAATGCAGTAGCTTTCTGCTTATTCAAATCGAAATCTATCAATTAAAACTGAATTCTAGCACTTTAAACCGAAGTTAATCAAGTCTAATTAAATTATAGCAACTCAATCTGCATTCTAGATATTTAAATTAAATTATAGAAATTCAAACTTACTTCTATCAAATTTCCAAAATTCTAAGTTTTCGAAATCTCTTTTTATCCTCCCATTGTTGAAATATTTTATTTATATTACTTTTTCTGTCATTATTTATTCTAAAGGAACCATAGACATTTCAAGAATCTCGATGAAGAATTCAGAGAGTTTCTGCAAATTTCTGATTACTGAAGGATTGGAACTAACGAGCCCTCAAGTTTTTTATCCAGGCGAATAAAAAAAAACTTGATGAGATCATGGATTTGTTCAAATTTGGCAAGGTTCCTCTGTTCCTGGGGGAAAAAATAGACAGCTAGACGGAGTCGATCTTGAAAGAAAAAGAGACAAAACAATTTAAGGGTGCACAAACTGGCCAAGCTCTCAATTCGATTTACTTTTCTTTTAAGAATGTTTAAAATAGGGAAGAAATAAAAATGAGTGAATCAAACAAATATTTGTTTGACTCTATATCGAAGATAAAATTTGTTTGATTAAAATAAAATTTATTTGAGTTAAACGTTGGTGTTTGAAATAAATTTTATTTGAGTTACATAAAAGTGTGTTTGAATCGAATAAATTTTGTTTGAATCAAAAAAATATTTGCTTGAATCAATCAAATATTTATTCGACCCTATATACAGGGTGTTTTTTTATCTTGAACCATCGAAGTATCTCAAGAAATACGTATCCAATGAAAAAATGTCCGTGATAAAAACTTTTTATTTTCGAGAGGGTAAAGCGACTCCGCAAAAATTCACCTCACACCCCACCCCCTGGGGGCGGTAGGGGGTAACTTTAAAATTTCAAATTGGAACCTATATTTCTTATTGCAGATTCAGGTTCTGCATTAAAAAATACGTAAGTTTTATTTCAAAAAAATTTTTCGATCCGCACAACTGAGGGTTTTTCACCGTGGGTGGAATGTGGATGCGACTCCCGCATTCCAAATCCTGTACCTGGCGCCATTCAGTTATAAATTAAAAATTTTGGGAAAATTAATTTGAAATCTTATTTTTTTTATTGATGTTATTACATCGACCAGGGTAATTAATTAATTAATATTTTGATGTTCGTGTATCGATTACTGGTCAAATTGATTTTTGGAGAAA
>JAUMHM010000072.1:20727496-20741243 GCA_032362435.1 Melikaiella ostensackeni
AAATTGACGAATAAATGAATATTTTTCGAAAAAAATGAAAAGTCACCTTATTTTTTGATCACACCTCGTATGTATATAGCATTTTCTTTTGAGTACCATTTTTTACAGGTGATGAGGGTATCATTTCCTTGGAAAAATTGTATGCAAAATCTTCTGGCAACCTGAAAATTTTATTATAGAATTTTTGAAAACAAAACATGAGAAGTGAAGGACATAGATCGTGATGCCAATATCAGAATTTATAGGTTGATCTAGAAACAATCTATTCAGATTATTCCATTTTTCACAATAGAAAACGGCGATAATCCAAACAATAACACATTTCTAAAAATTGCTTAATTGGTATACTATATTTGAATAAAAACAGAAATCTTTTGGCAAATTGACGTAATCAACAATACCTCAAGTAAAAAAATCTATTTAGTATTCACAGGCAACACTGCAGATTGGGAGAAATGTTTGCTTAGTGTCTCTCTTTCAAAATTTCTTAAAGATCGATATGAAATCTACTTTCGCATGAAAAGATTTATGTATTGTAATAGAACACAACAAAATTTGAAAAAAAAACTTTACAAAAACATAAACTCTAATAAAGTCACTCAATAAAGTATCGTAAAACAACCGTGTTGAATCTACTGAAATCTCTCTTTCGATATTCATGAAATTAAAACTTATTCTCTTGTTTATATCACAAATCTTATTCGAAAAAAATCCGTGAGTTATGCATTTTGTTAGAATATTTTTTTATGACTCAGTTGGATTCAATTTTTTATTCACCCAAAAGAAAGATTTTATTTTTTTAATAGGACTGTCTATCATATTACTACCTGATCCTCAATCCATTGTACAAATGACCCCTTTCTTCCTGATCTTCAATAAACGTCCAAATCACAATTCTTCTAGCACTCAGCTCGTATTGTAATCATAAAAACTAGTTAAGACACTCAGGCTTTACCTTCTAACAAATCAAAAATAGACTTCGAAACAACCTACTTGACGGCTAATTGAAGACAAATGTACAATAAATGTGCAACAAAATGAATAAAAGAGGGAAAAGTTGACAGTCAACCAAACCCACCTCTAACTCTTCCTTTTTTTCCGTCTTCTTTATACTACCGGGGACCCAAGTTGTTTCGAAGCCAATTCAGACTTCCTCATCAGGGGTAATTTATAGGTCAAGGACGTTGGATAAAGGGGACTTGGAAATTTTTTTGGTTGCCCCCAATTATGAACACGGCCCTGAACCCATATTTATTTTCGGAAGTAGATTCTAGGATAAATAGACAAAATTCACCGAGTATTCGGGACCTGATGATACCCTGGAATCCATATAATGTAAAATACATCGCGTTTTTTATGAGAAAATTAATATTTTGATAGAAAATATTCATTTTCTGAAACGTTGGAATCATCACCAAGCAGACAGGTCCCGAGAAAGAGATGGCGAGTGTCAAACACACTTGACTTCAGTCATATTTCACAGACACAACACCGACACTAAATAAAAAAAACGCTCTGTATGGCATCCTTCCACAAACTAAACTTCACAATTATGAAGCGAATTTCGCGACCTAATGAGTAAAAAAAGTGAAAAACACTTCCAAATTCGTAAAAAACTACGCGACGAAATTTGACAGATGTAGAAGCAAGAGAAACCGAGCTAGCAGCGCGTTCACAAGGTGGTAGCGGCCACTGTTTGTACTAAAATGATAAAATCGAAGATTACCCAGAGAATGTCGATCGGTAATTTATCTTTTTCCTCAAAATTAATTATCGGAATATATAAATAGAAATTAAAAATTTTCGTTATAAACATGCATCCTGAAATTATTTTTTGCAGAAATTCAAAGGTAAAATTTTAATTATAAAGCTATTTACTAAGTTCACAAGTCATTCATAAATACATAAATTTATTAAGTTTAGCCAATTATTTATTGCTAACTTCGCAAGTAACTTTCCTTTATAAATAAACAAATTTACCAAACTTGTGAAATAATTCATTTATAAATATACAAGTCAGTTCACAAGTCACTTATATATACATAAACTTACGAAGTTTAGACAATTATTTATTGCTAACTTCACGAGTCACTTTCCTTTATAAAAAAATTAATTCACCAACCTCGAAAAATTATTTATATATACAAAAGTCTTTGTTCTTTATGAATAAATAAATTTACCAAATTTGCGGAATTATTTATTTCTAAATTTACAAGTCCATTTCTTATGAACGAATAAATTCCCTAAGTTGTCGAATTATTTGTTGCTAACTTTACAATTCAATTTCCTTCATAAATAAATAAATTTACCATCCTTGTGAAATTATTTATTTATAAATTCACAAGTCTCTGTTCCTTATGAATGAATAAATAAATGAATAAATTTACCAACTTTGCAGAATTATTTATTTCTAAATTCACAAGCCTATTTCCTTTATACATAAACTTACCAACTCTGCAAAATTATTTATTTTCAAATTCACAAGTCTCTGTCCTTCATGAATGAATAAATAAATAAATAAATTTACCA
The DNA here is from genome assembly GCA_032362435.1 of Melikaiella ostensackeni. Classification (NCBI taxonomy): domain Eukaryota; kingdom Metazoa; phylum Arthropoda; class Insecta; order Hymenoptera; family Cynipidae; genus Melikaiella; species Melikaiella ostensackeni. Next base: position 20,730,026 of record JAUMHM010000072.1, read on the forward strand.
ACTTTACGAAATTATTTATTCACAAGCCTATTCGCTTTCATGAATAAATGAATTTACCAAGCTTGTGAAATTATTTATTTATAAATTCACAAGTCTCTGTCCTTTATGAATAAATAAATAAATTAATCAATTAATAAACCAACTTTGCAAAATTATTTACTTCCAAATTGATTGGTCTCTTTCTTGTAAATGAATAAAAAAATTCTCTAAGTTTTCAAATTATTTATTTATAGTTTAAGAAGCCTATTTCCTTCATAAATGAATCAATTTACAAATCTTTAAAAATTATGCATTCATAAATTCACAGACCTCTGTTCTTTATGAATAAATAAAAAAACTTAACAACTTTGCGAAATTATTTATTTTCAAATTCACAACTCTCTGTCCTTTATCAATAAATAAATAAATTTACCAACTTTGCGAAATTATTTATTTCCAAATTCACAAGTCTCTTTCTTGTATATAAAGAAATTCTCTTATTTTTCAAATTATTTATTTATAAATTCACAAACCTATTACTTCTGCAAATAAATTCATTTATTGATAACTTCACCAGTCACTTTCCTTTATAAATAAATTAATTAACCAACCTTGAGAAATTATTTATTTATTAATGCACATGTCTCTGTTCTTTATGAAAGAATAAATAAATAGCCTTACCAGCTTTTCGAGATTATTTATTTCCAAATTCACAAGTCCATTTATTCATTTAAAAAGGAAATAGGCTTCTGAATTTGGAAATAAATAATTTCGCAAAGCTGGCAAAACTATTTATTTATATATTCATAAAGAACAAAGACTTGTGTATTTATGAATAAATAATTTCACAAGTTTGGTAAATTGACTCATCAATAAAGGAAATAGGCTTGTGAATCTATGAATAAATGATCTCGCGAAGTTGATGAATTTATTTATTTATTTATTCATTCATTAAGAACAGAGACTTGTGAATTTATAAATAGATAATTTCGCAAAGTTGGTAAATTTATTTATTTATTTGTTCAAAAAGGGCAGAGACTTGTGAATTTATGAATAAATAATTTTAAAAGGTTGGTATATTTATTTATGAAAGAAAGTGAATTGTGAAGTTGGCAATAAATAATTTACTAAGGGAATTCATTTGTCTATAAGAAATGGACTTGTGAATTTTAATATAAATAATTTTGTAAAGTTTGTAAATTTATTCATTTTATTATTCATAAAGAATAAAGACTTGTATATTTATAAATGAATTATTTCACAAGGTTGGTAAATTTATTTATTTATAAAGGAAAGTGACTTTTGAAGTTAGCAATAAATGATTGTCTAAACTTAGTAAATTTATGTATATATAAATTACTTGTGAACTTAGTAAATAAATTTATAAATATTATTTTATCTTTGTACTTCTGCAAAAAGTAATTTCAGGATGAATTTTCATAACGTAAATTGTTAGTTTATATTTATTTATTCAGATAATTAGTTTTGAGGAAAAACATAAATCACCGACCGCGATTCTCTGGGTAATCTGCGATTTCATCATTTTCGTACAAAAAGTGGCCGCTACCGCCTTGCAAACGCGCTGCTAGCTCGGCTTCTCTTGCTTCTTCATCTGTCAAATTCCGTCGCGCTCGGTGTTGATTTCAACGTTTTAGAAAATGAATATTTTCTATCAAAATATTCATTTTCTCATAAAAAACGCGATGTATTTTACGTTATATGGGTTTCAGGATTTCATCAGGCCCCGAATACTTGGTGAGTTTTATCTATTTACCCTGCAATCTACTTCCGAAAATAAGTATGGGTTCAGGGCCGTGTTCATAATTGGGGGCAACCAAAAAAATTTCCAACTTCCCTTTATCAAACGCCCTTAAGTACAGTTATAAATAATGAAGGCTATGCAAATTAAATAAAAATATTATCTGGAAATAAAATTTGAGAAATTAATATCAAATGTTGTTAGGTCAATTTTTATATTTTCTCATTGATATCAAAACCCCTGAAGCTTGAAATGGAATGTACATTCTTATGAAATTTTTTTTGTGTTAAAGTAGAAAGACCAAAAAGTTGTGTGTATCTGTGCATGGCAATCTGTTACAAGGTAAAGGCCCTAGTTCGTAACCTACTAAGAGGCTGGAAAGAGTAAAATCCTATTCGAATGCCTCAAGAAATATTTGAATGCAATAAAATATCTTCTCAAGTGAAGAATAATCCGAAATTCAAAAAATTCAGAAATCAGAAATTGAACGAAAATACCCGATGTGCCGGTTCGTAACCTCCGAAATTACTCTTGGAGCCAGTTCGTAACCCAATGATGAGCCAGTTCGTAACCCAATGATGAGCCGGTTCGTAACCGGGTTATCAATCCAAGTGAATTCAGAATTTTAGGCTATATTCATTAATTTCACAATTTTTAAGCTTTTTTTTGGAAGAGTTTATTTTTTGAGACTCGTCGTATACTAAACTCAATCGATTCGAGGACTGTCAATTTCTAAATGACGCATTTATTTTTTGCATTCATTTTTTGTTTTTGATCAAAGGTAAAAGTTAATATAGATATTTGAAGAATATAAATTAAAGTGAAGATTTTCCTCAGCGTTTTTATTGTTTATTTTCCAAATTTCTAAGAATCGCGCCAGAGATGCCCACTTTTTTCTCAAATTGGTATCATATACTATTTATTGTTGAATAATTACATAATTTTGATACTTTTCTTCTAGTCTTTAACAAATTTATATTTGTTTAAACAATTTTTATTTGCGCAAGCAGTTTTTTTTCGAAAACTTCAGAAAAAGAAATAAGATAGAATACATACAATTATTTTTCTGACTGTATAGCAAATATAAATTGTTTGAAAAAATACGAATTTTTCAAAAATGAGAAGAAAAGTATCAGAGTTATGTAAGTATTGAACAATAAGTAGCATAAAATACCAATTTGAGAGAAAAGTGGACATCTCTGGCTCGATTTTAAGAAATTTTGCAAATAAACAATAATTAATTGTTAAAATGATTACATAATGTTTTTAAAAGAATTTACTACTCCAAACAATGAGCAACTATTACATTTAATTCGAAAAATATGATTGTTTTTGACATTTTTTGGGAAAAAACTATTGTTTCTATAAGTTACATTTATTTAAACAATTAAAAATTACTTGAAAAATCATGGGGGATATTCTTTTTGTCCATTAGTAATTAACTGTATTGAAAATGACGGCAGAAAATGCTGAAAATTAACAGTAATATGTAAAAATGCTCGGTGGCACGTGTTAATATTGGAATTTCAAAAAAAAATTACGGATTTTCTTTCTCCGGAAATGGAATGGCCCTCTAGAGTGAAAAAATTTTGCAATGCATTTTTGCACCACCCAAGTGAACACTTTATTTTAATATTAAGAAATAAAAAATCTCCATCGTTAATGCTTATTATCATAAACAAAAACAATGTATCATCAAAAATAAATAATTCAATCGTAATGATTTATTGAAAATGTTTTCATCTTGGAAGTCGGAGTTTGGAAAACTAGTTCAGATCAATTTTGTTTTTTTTTTTGTTTGAACTCTGCCGTGTCTGTAGGTCATTGGAACGAGATTTACAGGTCATGGATCGTAGTCACGATTTCTTGAGGCGCCTCCACCAGGCACCAGGTAGGACATAAATAAAACATGTTATATCCGGAATTTCCAGTTTGAGGGGTCAATTATCTCCAGGGGAAATCTTTCTTAGATAAGGGCTAAAACTACATTTTTATTGATTTGTTGTTGGGAATTACATAAATTTGAAAGCTTTTATCTCCAGAAGTTACACAATTCTGAGTTTAGCGGAAAACTATTAAGGCGCTGGTCAGGATCCAGACTACGTTCTCTAATCGAGCGCTAGTTTGGCCCTAGTTAGTAAAACTATACCAAATTATGTTTGCTATTAAAAAAAGCTTTGCTGATCGGCACTTAGAAATTTTCATCTCCTGAAAAGCTGACCAACGCTTGGTCTGGCCCAGGCTAAGCCTTCAAGAATAGGAAATCTAAGCAGATCCCGATTTGGGCCAGATTTAAGATAAACTCTCTTGATTGGTCTGCACAAATTGACATTTGGAATTTATAGATCCTGTCACATTTCCAACAGAAAGTTGACCATCGCCTGGTCTGGCCCAGGCTAGTTCTTCCAGACAAGTCTGCCCAAGCAGAGCCTGATCTGACCGATATTTGAGTTCAGACTCTCTAAATATTTGTAGATCCTGATTTGGCATATTGGTAGTAAAAAGCTGATCAGCGCATGGTCTGGCCCTGATTAAGCCTTCCAGAATAGGAAATATAAGCAGATCCTGATCTGGGCCACATTTAAGATGAGATATAGTACTCTCAAGATTTGTCTGCACAAACTTTTATTTCGAATTTATAAATCCTGTCACATTTCGAACAGAAAGATGACCAGCGCCTGGCCTGGCCCAGAATAGTCCTTTCAGATAAGTCTGCCCAGGCAGAGCCTGATCTGACCAATATTTGAGTTTAGACTCTCTCAATATTTGTAGATTCTGAATTGGCACATTGCAAGTAGAAAGCTGACTAGTTCATGGTCTGGCCCAGACTAAGCCTTCAAGAATAGGAAATCTAAGCAGATCCCAATCTGGGCCAGATTGAAGATAAGACTCTCTTAAGATTCGTCTGCACAAACTTCCATTTGGAATTTATAGCTCCTGTTACATTCTGAACAGAAATCTGACCAGCGCCTAATCTGGCTCAGGCTAGTCCTTTCAGATTAGGTTACCTTGGCAGAGCCTAATCTGAGCTATATTTGAGTTTAGATACTCTTAATATTTGCAGACCATGAATTGCCATATTGTAAGTAGAAAGCTGTCCAGCGCCTGTTTTGGCCCAGGATAGTCCTTCAATATTAGGCTGCCTAGCCAGAGCCCGCTTTGAGCCAGATTCCGGATTAAACTCAAATTGGTGTTAGAAACTTTCTAGATTGAATCCGGGTTGCTACAGGACAGGGAATTGCAGAAAGTTAGGAATTGTCAGGGAATCCAAAACTGGTCAGGAAAAGTCAGGAAATATTAGAGAAAATCCGAAAGAGTCAGGAAATTTTCGAAAAACTGAAGTTGAAGTTTATAAAATTCTGTATGAATGTTGTCACTAAAAATTTTCAAGATGAATTCAGAAACAAACATTTTCTCGCCTTAAAATTATTATTCTCTTAGGCAAGCCTCGAAGTACCACACTTTTTAAACTTTTTTGATACTTTTTAAGGTAAGGCTACTCTTTTGTTACTTTTTTCAAATATAAAGCTACTTTTTTGCCACTGACTTTTTTCAGTGAAGTGATATAAAAAATTGATCGTACTATCACATTTCAGTTTTTTTTTCTTAAATAAAAAATGAATGAAAGGTGTGTCTGAGAAAAGTACACTACCTAAACAAAAAAAGAAATCAAACAAAATAGAACAGTCGATGGGTTCCTTGAATCAGCTTTATTGAAACATTTTTTTCATGGAATGAAATGTCTATTTATTAAATTCTTATGTAAAATGATATAGATATAACATTTTTAATACTTGTTTACAATACGAAATTCAACTCTTTGAAATTGAAGAAAATTGAAAATTGAATTTCCAACAATTAAATTTTCAACAGTTGATTTTTTAACAGTTTAATTTTCAACTGTTGAAAAAAAAGAAAATTCAAAATTCAACCGTTGAAAATGCAATTTTAAATTTTCTCCGATTTTTGACAATTGAAAATTCAACTGTTTTAAATTCAATTTTCTCAATTTTTGATAGTTGAATTTTCAACTGTTGATAATGCAAGAGAAAAGCGAATTTTATATTGAAAATGAGTGTTTAAAATGTTATATTTACATAACTTGACATGAGAATTTGATGAATAAACATTTCAATTCATTAAAAAAATTTTGAAAAGGGTAGATTTTTCCGAAAACAACGGGTCACCGTTTGTTTTCTCGAATTTTCAGCAGTTAAAAATTGATTTTCTTTTTGTTAAATATTCATCATCTTAGTTCAATTTCGTATTTTTGGTTTGAAAATTCATCTTTTTGGACGAAAGTCAACTTTTTTGTTTAAAATTCGTCTGTTTGGAGTTGAAAATTCAACTGGAAAAATCAACGGTTGGAAATAAATTTTTTTGTTGGAAATTCATATTTTCGCGTTGAACATTCTACTGCTTTGTAGATAATTCGTCTTCTTGACTTAAAACTTCAGCAATTTGGTTGAAATTGTTTTTTTTTTTTACTAAAATATCTTTGTTGATGGAAAATTCAACTCTTTTGATAAATTTCGTCTTTTTGGTTTGAAGCTTCATTTCTTTTGGTTGAAATTTCTTCCAATCATATTTTATGGTTAGAAATTCAACTGCTTGGCTTGAAATTTGTCTTTCTTGTTTAAAATTCTTGAAAGTTCCACTATTTTGGTAGAAAATTGAACTGTTCGGTTGAAAATTAACTTTTTGGTTAAAAAATTCGTCTTTTTGGGTTCAAAATTTAACTATTTTATAACAAAATTGAACTATTTGTTTCTAAATTAACTTTTTTATTGAAAATTCATCTGCTTTGTAGAAAATTCGTCTTTTCGGCCAGGAACTTCAACAATATGGTTGAAATTGTTTTTCTTTATTGACTGAAAAATCTTTCTTGCTTGAAAATTCAACTCTTTTGTCAAATTTATTTATTTTTTAGGTCTGACACTTCATATCTTCTAGAAGAAATCTCTTCTGATCATCTTTTTTGGATGAAATTCAACTGTTTGGTTTAAAAATAATTTGTTCCTGTTGAGGATTCAACTATTTGGTTGAAAATTCGCATTTCTTGATGGAACTCAACTATTTTCGATTTAAAATTAAAATCTCTTTTGGTCATAAATACAAACTGCTTTGTTGAAAATTGAACTACTTCTTAAAAAAACATTTTTTGGTTGAAAATTTATCTCTTCGGTTAAAAATTTACTATTTTGTTGAAAGTTCGTTTTTTTTTCGGTAGAAAATTAATCCTCTTGTTTGAAAATTCATCCTTCTGGTTGAAAATTCAACTACTTGGTCAATAGTTGATTTCCTATGTTAAAAATACTTTTTTTTTTTGTTTGAAGATTCATCATTTTAGTTGAAAATTCATCTCGTTCGTTGACAATTTATCTTTTTTAGTTGAAAATTCAACTATTTGGTTGAAAATTCGTGTAAAGGCCTCGGTTCGTAACCTACTGAGAAGCTGGAAAGAATAAAATCCTATTCGAATGCCTCAAGCAATATTTGAATGCAATAAACTTTCTTCTTACGAAAAGAATAATCCATTTTCAATCGGAAATGTCATTGAAAGTAAGTTTAAGGATGCATTAATCAAATAATTAAGAATTTGAACGAACATACCCGATGTGCCAGTTCCTAACCCAATAATGAGCCGGTTCGAACCAGCTTATCAATGGAAGTGAATTCGGGATTATAGGCTGTATTCATTTAATTTCACAATTCTTAAGTTTTTGTTTGAAGGAGGTGATTTTTTGAGACTCGTCAAAGTTGACACCAACTGGATTGCCACTTTTTTTCAGTGCTGGTCTTATAGTCAGCTGGTCTGAAAGTACATTATGCCACGGTTGAGGGCTCAGCGCGACGTTTTTATTTTTTTCGAATTGATAAACGCGAAATAATGCCTATCATCTCATATCAGTTTTGTACATTTTCATTTTTACTTTGAAAATAAATTCACATCAGCCAACAGTTTCCATTTTATTATATAAGAAATCAATTTATACGCTTTCTGGGTTACGAACTGTTCGGGGGTTACGAACCGGGGCCTTGGCCTTATTCAAACTTGAAGCGTTAACAATTAAACAGTTCTAAACTTCGTTTAAAAATTGAAGCATTCTAAAATTAGGATCTTCAAACTAAAACGTTAAAAATGGTTTATTTTCAAATTGTGCATCCCGCTTTTTAAAATTCTCTTATTTTAATCTTAAGTGCAAAATTAATAACTTGAAAATCAATGAAAGAGCATTTCTATACAAAGAGAACAACTTCATGTTGCTTCAATTAGAAAGACAATTTTAAAAGATGCCAAACTGATGCACACTAATAAACTGTCAGATTGACATGATAAAAAAAATTTTCGCCGCAAAAAACACGCGAAAAGCGAGCGAAAACTTAGGAGCTTTAATGTCGGTAGAATGAATGAATGAATGAATGAATGAATGAATGAGTGAGTGAATGAATGAATAAATGAATTGATGGATTATTATATATAATAATAATAATAATTAGGAACAATTTTAGTAAAAATAAACTTTTATTGAGTTTAAAGTTTCTTCCCCTTAACCTCATGATGGTTTTGCTTCATCTGCTGTTTGCGGTTGGTTAAGCGTTGCTAATTCTTCAGTTAGCTGAACAACGAAGCGTGCTAAGATGCAGCAACATCGATAATTACCTAATCAACGGATTGCACTGTTTAGCTCGAATTTGCTGAAAACATGCATAAGCCAATCGATTTCCCACTGGAAGCTATTGTTTACTTCAATAGATTCACGTCAATTTGTTATGTTTAGATTATCGATAAAAAAGTAAATACATTTAAAAAAAAGATAATAAAAAATAGTTGAAAAAGATTCAGAACTTCCAGTATATCACAAAATATTCATGAATTATTGTATAAAACTAATATTTTCTGAGTAGTTTCGCTTATACTTAAAAACTGCTTTTAATTCTACTAACCATCTTCATAACTTCGTATCTAATTGAGTAGAAAGGGATTTCTTATTTGAATCAATATTTATCAATATTTAATATTGTGAATTTTCAACTTTCAGGCCAGATTGGTTGAACTTGACACTCCAAGTCGTCTGGAGAATATACAAAAACAGGAGAAGCTGGAGAAACATCTAATGGATCTCGAGAAAGAGGTTTGTCATTTTCCTGAGAAAGATAAATCAGCATGAAATATTGTTTTAATTCCTGACAATAAAGAAAGACCAACTAAATTCCATTTACAGGAGTGTTAAATTGAAAATTTTCTTTTTTTCGACAAATTAAATTCAAAATATTTCAACTAATAACCAGTTTTTTTTTTTTAATTAAGAGAGATGAAATAAATGTTGCGGAGTGCAGCAACCTAAATCCCTTGTCCTTATCTTGCTTTCTCTCTGAATCTCAGTTTAGCAAACCTCTCTGATTAAACTCGATAACGCGAAAGGGAATTTTGCAAAGTCAGAGAAGCTACATGTCGAAAGCGTATTTAATCACATATACAGTAGACGAACTCTCGACTTTCGCGAGTTAAAAGTTTCAAATGCCCTGGAGGAATTCGCCTCTTAAATCAGGCGAAGGAAAAAGTCAAGAAGTCAATGAGAAAATTCAAACTCCAACTTGAAATTCTTTATGACATGACAAATTACTGACCGTTCCATATATTGATGGATTTATTTTCCTCTTACTTCATCTTTATTTTGTTTATACTCTCTCCCTTTTACGGATTTAAGAATCTTCTCAGAACTGCCACATGTTTTCGACAATCCTTATCTACTTTGAATAGAATCTGGAGATGTTGAGTTGTTGAATACAGGGAAAAATGTTTGATGAAAAAAAGTAATTCAGTTTCGAGAAAATGAGGTTTTTATTTTGAGGTTAAAATTTAATGGCATCTGAAAAGTGGCTTCAAATCGCGATAAAAAATATAATTTTCAAATTCTCGCAAAAAAAAACTTGCTCCTGAGATATAGGTATGCTGAATACAGGGGAAAAAAGTTTGATCGAATAAATTAATTCAGTTCCGAGGAAATCGAGTTTGAAGGAGGCGATGTCGGAGTGTGAATGAAGTTTTTTCACTTAGAGGCACTTTTATGTAATAAAGAATAATAAAATTTAAAAATTATTTGTTGATACATGAAGTTATTTCAATAAATTTTTATGCTGAATAGAATAAAAATAGTTCCACAACAAAGAATCTATATTTTTAATGAATATGGAAGTTGAAGTTTGAGGTTAGGATTTTACTAGTACGCGGTTTCACAGAACGATGAATATAACATGGTTTAAATTCATTTTGTTGCTCAAACGTGAAACATATATTTATTTTAGGTATTACATGAAGTTCGGAAATATGAATAGTAAACGGTCTTAGAGTTCGAGAAAATAAAATAATACATTTTTTCCGTTGTGAAAAATAGAAGTCTTTATTAGAATAGTATAAAAGTGTAAGTAAAACGATGCTTTTCTCTATTTTAAAATTTATGCCTGTTTTTCAGCATTTTTTCATAACCGCGTTTTGGCATTTAAAAAAACTATATTCTTTTGCACTTTGTCTTTTCAACTAAGCAGTAATCTGAGTAATCAGTAACCACCACGGTTGTCAGGGGGTGAAGATTGTGGGGATCTGAAAGCACCAAACTACGGTAATCGTTGAGGAACTGTGAAAATAGTTGCTCAATTGGCTACGGCAGTTTTGCATTCCAACATTGGCGCGACATTCAAATTGATAGATTTTTCTTATATTTATTTCCCAATCAAAATAATTAAATCCTAAGAAGAAAATGTTCAGCAAACTCATAATTCATTGAGAACTCACTTATTATTTGGCGTTTATTTTTTTTGCGTTTTTTTCGTATAAATTGCTTTTAATAAGCAAGATATTGCTCTACAATGATATTGTGACGTTTTTCAAATTCTTTAAACAATTTATTATCGTTTAGAACCGATTTCTCTTGTTTCAAACCTAGAAATTGCGGTTTCGTCTATATTCTTCAACTTTTCTTCGACTCTTTATTTATAATGGGATAATAATTATTGAAAATCAACAGCAATGATTATTTGAATAATTTATTATTGTCTATAGCAATCTTTTTTAAAATAAACCATTATTAGGGGAGAAAGATTTTTTTTCTCGAACTCTTTTTATCGCAACAATTTTTAGGAAAATGTAAAGAAAAGTTCTCTTCTTCACAATAAAGTTAAATATTGTTCACAAAAAGGAATCAAGGTAACAAAAATAAATGCTGGTTGCATATAAAAACAATTTTTTTTCCCGTTATAATGTAGTTTCTAAAGTTTACAGTTTCAGAGAAAAATTAGATGAATGCTTTCTTCTGTAAAAAAAAAGTTATATTCTGTCTATAAAAGGGATTTGAGATATAGGTAAGGTAGATTTTTTTCAAGAATAAAACAGTCATCACACGGATACTCAAGGAAAATATAATAATCTTCCATCATTCCTTAAAACGGAAAAATTCAGCAAAACTTATTTAAAAAGTT
>JAUMHM010000072.1:20743223-20786999 GCA_032362435.1 Melikaiella ostensackeni
GGGTTAATCCAATATACATATAGGAATAAACTTTCAGAAAAAAAAAGTTTTGAAAAGGTGCAATGCTAGTATTGGAACTTGTTTTACTGAGCGAACTGATAAAATCAACAAATAATAAATGTGTTGATTCAAAAAGGTTATGGTTAAAATAACCAGAATATTGAATTAAATATGAACTTACAAGAAATTTCAGTTGTTTTAACCATAAGTCTGGTTGTCTTAACTAGAATTTTGGATGTTTCAACCAGAATCTTCTGGTGAAAATGTGTGTAGACCGGAAGTTCCGGTTGCTTTTACCAGAATTCTGATTGAAACAATCAGAATTTCCGGCTAAAACACATCTTTACCAAAACTTTTTTTTAGTGTATAATTATTACCAATTTTTTGTATTTATTAGGAAAGAACAAAAAAATGTTAGAAGTATCAGTATTTTTCAATCAATTTTATCTTAGAAAGGAGCCTTTACTTTAGCTAGACCGAAAAAAGTAGCTTTTAGCAGTATTACCCCGAAAAAATTTCCTAAAATAAAACTAGAGAGTAGAAATATTTTTTAAACTTTCTGTGTGGATTATGTTGAATATAATTTTCCTTCTAAGTAATTACTGGGAAGTTTAAAAATTATTTATTGACCCACTGCTCTCCATCCTTTCTTTCTATCTCTACTTTAAAATTGCTATATTTCTAATATTTTTTTTATATGAGGAATAGATCAAAATTCTTAATAAATTTAACATTCAATTAATTTTAAAAAAAGCACCATATTTCAATTTCCTTAATTTTAAATAAGTGGAACGGTTGGTAATTAGTGACTTCATAATGTACTACATTTCCTTAAGACAAATTGGCATGATGATAGCTCAGTCAGGGAAACAGTTAAAAAAAGAGTAACAAGCTGGAATTCTATCTTAATTATATATAATTATTTTAGAATCTCGTTGCCTTGATTCTATTTTTTTCAAATCGGATTCTAGTTCACAGATCCTTCTCAATGTGGGACTCTGGGTCTATCATTTATTTCCTTTATTCTTCTTTTTCAGTATGAAAAAGGAAAGCCACTGGAAAACTTGGTGGCCAATATGTTGAAATTGGGATCACTGTATAATCGAAATGCTGGGAATGGAAGTGTTTCTGGTTCTCGACATGATCTTCTTCAAGAAAATAGAGAGCATCGAGATCGACTCGAATTTAATCAGAGGGTCGAAGAACAACGACTTTTGGCCCAGGAGAGAATAGATTGGGATCGACTTAGTCCCGATCATGGCCAACTCCAGGTTAGAAATAAAACAAAATATTTGAAATAATAATATAATCTCTGAATCCATACATTAATTTTGTCCACACTGCATGTTTCCGCTCTCTTTTTGCTTGTTTTCTGTCTTGCGAATTTTTCAAAAATATTTCAGGGGTATATTCCAAAAATCTAAGTCTAAGAGTTGGAGTCGAGATAAAAATTGGCCTATTAAAAGTTACCCATTTATTTGTATCGAAACAAAATTATGAAAGTCTCTTGTTTCATTGGTTGGAAAAATTCATTGGGGTCAAACTAGTAAACATGCGTTTAATCTTTTACCCTCATCAAACCTTGCCAGGGGTATATTCCAAAACATAACTCTAGGAGTTGGAGTTGAAATAAAAATTGGCCTATCGGAAGTTACCAATTTATTTGTAGTAAAACAAAATTATGAAAGTCTTGTTTGATTGGTTGAAAAAATTCATTGAGGTTATAGAACCATGAAACGTGCGTCAAATATTCTACTCTCATCAAAGCTTGTGAGAGGTATATTCCAAAACATAACTCTAAGTGTTGTAGTCGAGATCAAAATTGGCCTATCAGAAATTACTAATTTATTTGTATCGAAACAAAATTATGAAAGTCTCTTGTTTGATTGGTTGAAAAAATTTATTGGGGTCATAGAACTATCAAACATGCGTCAAATCATTTACCCTCATCGAACCTTGTTTGGTCGGAGGTTTGGAAAGAGTTAATGTTTTGACAGTCCTTTATCCCCGCTGATTTCTTTCAACCAATAAAATAATAGACTTTCGTTCATTTGTTTCTCTGCAAATAAATTGGTAACATTTAACAGGCTAATTTTCATCTCTACTCCAACTCTGAGAGATAGATTTTGGAATATAACTCTGGTCGGAGGTTTGGAAAGAGTTACTGTTTTGACAGTTCTTTAGCCCGGCTATTTTCTTCCAGCCAATAAAATAAGAGACTTTCATTCATTTGTTTCTCTACAAATGAATTGGCAATTTTTAATAAGCTAATTTTTATCTCGACTCCAACTCTGAGAGGTTTTGGAATGTAATCCAGTTTTAAAGAAGTTTGGCATTGTTTAATTTTTAATACTTCAAATTTGACTTCATTAATTTTGAAAGCTTCCAATTAGAATTCATATAATTTTAAATTTTTTAAAAATGATTAACCTTCGAAGGCTTACAATTTAAATGTCTTCAATTTTAAACATTGAAAATGAGACTGAATTTTTAAACATTCAAAAATCTCATTTTTCAGTTCAGGAAAATTTAACCAATCGCTTTAAATGTCATTTAATACTACATGATACTGTAGGTACCTATTAATAATTTTCATCATCTTTAAAACTTTCGTAATTCTAATTTAAAATTACAGTTTTGAATGCGCAATTCTAAAATATGTATAATTGTATTGTATTAGTTTTGTTGATCAGTTAATAATAATTTAGAACGTAAATTTTTTAAATGCTCGTTCTAGCATTATTAAATTTTTACGGGCATTATATTTGAACGCACAGTTTTTGTTTTAATCCTGAAAAATGTTATTAAAAATTTCATTTCCAGGCCAAATTATGCAACATGCGAAATAATGTTAAGTAACTAAATAGTTTTATCTCAAAAGGATCTGCAAATTTTTTTAAAACCATTTTTTGATAAGACATATAGTTTTTATTTTAATTGTGAATTAATAGAAGCCAATGAAAAAATCCAACTATTTTTGGTTGAAAGTCAATTATTTTCGCTTGAAAAGACTACTAATATATTTTTGGTTCAGAATTCATATTTTTTGGTTTAAAATTTAATTATTCTGTTGAAAATTCAAGTATTAGGTTGAGAAGTCATCTTTTTTGATAGAAAATTCAACTGTTTTGTTGAAGATTTGTCTCTTTGCATAGAAAATTCCTCCTTTTGGATGAAAAATTAACATTTTTTGGTAGAAAATTCATCTTTTTTGCATTAAAAATCAACGATTTGGTTGAAGATTCAACTCTTACAGTTAAAATTTCAACTCTGTTAGTTGAATATTCAACTATTTTTGTTGAAGTTTCATCTTTTTGGTTCGAAAATTCTACCATTTTGTTGGAAATTTAACAATTTGGTTAAAATTTCAAATATTCGGTTCAATTGGTTTTTCTTTCTTGACTGACAAATCTTTCTTGGCTTTTTGGTAGAAATTTCATCTTTTTTGGTTAAAAATGAAACTGTTTGGTTGTAAGGTAATCTGCTTTGATTCAGGATTCATTTATTTTGTTCAAATTTCTTTTTTTTTGTTTTAATTCAAAATTCAAATTTTTTGGTGGACATAGGAACTACTAAATTTTTTGTTGAGAACTCATCTTTTTTAGTTGAAAATCATATTATTTGGTTGAAAATTTAATTATTTTGTTGAACATTCGTTCTTTTGGATAGAAAATTCATCATTTTGGATTGAAAATTCATCTTTCTTGATTGAAAAATAACTTTTTCGTTCAAAATTTATCTTTTCGGGTTTGAAAGTCAACATTTTTGTAGAAACATTGTCTTTTTGACTTGTAAATTCATCAGTTTGGTTGATTTTTTTTCCTCTCTTGGCTGACAAATCTTTCTTGGTTGATAATTGAACACTTTTGGTTGAAAATAAATTTTTTTTGGTTAAAAATGCAACTTTTTGGTTGAAAACTAGTGTGCGATGGTTAAGGATTCACAACTATTTTGTTCAAAATTCTTCTTTTTCGGTTGAATGAAACTGGTTTTTATTCAAAATTCAAGTCTCTCATTTGGTTTACATATCAACTATTACAATTACTTCGAGAATTCATCTTTTTTAGTTGAAAATTCATCTTTCTGCGTTTAAAAGTCAACTGTTGTGTAGAAAATTTGTCTTTTTGGCTTGAAAATTTAACAATTGGATTGAATTTTTTGTATATCTTGACTGCAAAATCTTTCTTGGTTGATAATTCAACTTTTGTTAAAAATTCGTCTTTTTTGTTTGAAAATTCATCTCTCTGTATAGAAATTTAATCGTTTTTGGTTAAAAATGCTACTGTTTGGTTGAAAATTATTTGTTTTGGTTAAGGATTCAAATAATTTGTTCAAAATTCTTCTTTTTTGGTTGAATTAAACTGGTTTTGATTTAAAATTTAAATCTGTTTTGTTTGATATATCAACTTTTACATTTTTCATTGAGAATTCATCTTTTTTGGTAGAAAATTCATCCTTTTGGATTGGAAATTCATCTGTTTTGGTAGAAAATTTATCTTTCTTGGTAGAAAATAAACTTTTTTGTTTGATGAAAACTCAACTGTGTTCTTAAAAATTCGCCCTTTTTGCTTGAAAAATCAATCATTCGTTTGAAAACTCTACTAGTTTGTTGAAGTTTAATCTTTTTTGTTCGAAATCTCAACACTTTTGTTGAAAATTCGTCTTTAGTGATTAAAAATTGATCCCTTTTTGTAGAAATTTCATCTTCATTGATTAAAAAAGCTAATTTTTGCTCAACTATTACATTCTTCGACGAAAAATCATCTTTTTCAGTTGAAAATCCTACTATTTGGTTGAAACTTTAATTATTTCGTTAAAAATTTAACTGTCTTTTCAAAAAGTCGTCTTTTTCATTGAAAAAACAACTATTTGGTTGAAAATTAATCTATTTGGTCAAAAATTCACCTACTTAGTTGAACCCTTATCTTTTTTGCTTTGAAAATAACTTTTTTGTTGAAAATTCATCTTTTCGACTTCAAAGATCAACTATTTTGTAGAAAAATCGTCTTTTTAGCTTTAGAATTTCACAATTCGGTTGATATTTTTTTCTTTCTTGACTGACAAATCTTTCTTGGTTGTCAGTTCAGCACTTTTCTTGAAAATTCGTCTTTTTTGGTTAAAAATTCATCTCTTTTTGTAGATATTCCATCATCTTTGGTTAAAAAGCTATTTTTTGGTTGAAAATTGCTCAACTATTACATTCTTCGTCAAAAATTTATCTTTTTCAGTTGAAAATCATGCTATTTGGTTGAAAGATTATAGTTTACTATTGAAGTTAAAACAGATGGTAGATTGAATTTTCTTGATTTGACCTTAACAAAAACTAAAGAAAATTATAATATTACTGATTGGCCAAAAAAAAAACTATTTGTTCAGTAAGGACACTAAGTTTTAATTCTAATATTCCATTCAAAACAAAATAGAAGTTGTGAAGAATTTTATTGATAGAGCTCTTAAATTATCTCATTCAAAATTCCATGAAAAGAATATTGAATCATGCAAACAGATTCTTTTTCTCAATCATTATCCAATTGCCTTAATTGATAAACATATGCAAAACAGAATTGTTCAGATTAAGAGTAAAAGTGATAGAACAAAAACAGTATACAGGATTACAATAGATTCAGTACGGTTGTCCGAACTTATTTTGGAAAAATCTCAAGTATCTTGACATCAATGTTAGGAAAATTGGGCTTACATGCGATATATATAGTTACTTTAAAAAGTAATTTGATTGTAAAATTGGGTAAAGATGAATATGAAAAACTTGATTAACAATGTGTGATTTACAAAAAATGTAGACAATGTGATGCACTTAGAACAAAAAAAGAAGAACATAAAAATAGTTTTCATAGAAATGCAAGATATTATTCATTACAAAACCTAGACTGACACATGGGCATGACTTTAATTGGGATGATGTCAAAATTTTGTATCATGAGAGAAATCAAAAAAAGAAAAAGTTCATAGAAGTGCTTACCATAAAGAGAGAAGGTAACAAAACTATTAATTGAAAAATAGATCTTGCGAGATACAATAGAATTTGGGATGGAGTCATTAACTGGATACATTGACTTTAGTTTTGTGTCAGAATTTTGAATATGTGTAAATCAATTTTCAATTAAAGAATAAAATAATTGATTTGGTTTTTATTCAGAATAGTTCGCCTATGTCAAAATCAATTTCAATCAAGGAATAAAATATATACCAAAACAACGATTGCTATCAATCATCTCGGTTTTATATTTTCAGGTTTTAATGACTTTCTAATTCAACAATGTTTTCAATTTTATACCTGTTGTTTTCCTATAAATTACCCCTGATGAGGAGGTCTAAATTAGCTTCGAAACATGCTATAAAAAAAGGGAGAAAAGAAAGCATGTGAGTTTGGTTTTGGATGACTCTTTCTTTTTCTCCCACTTGTTTCTTTTTGTTGTATATTTATTGTACATTTGTCTTTAGTAAGCCGAAAGAGCGGGTAGTCTCCAAGTCTATTTTTGATTTGTGAACTTTTTGGGTGTTCTTTTTCAGTACACAAACAATTTTTCATGAAAAAGTAGAGGTTATTTCGATCTTTAAGAAATTCTCGGATACACGAGATGGCTAATTATATAACAAAGTGCACTACCCTTTCTCTCAAAATGTATCGAGCTAGTCTCGTCAACGACACTCATCGTCGTCTTTTTAACCAGAATCTGGTGGCTGAAATGCGACACTCAGTAGACGACTAAGTGTCTGATGATAGAGACTCATTCTATCAGATACTTCATAACGATAATTTTTTAATTAAATTAATTTTTTTAAATTTTGTTGCAGGCGAAGGTGCAACAACTCTATAAAACAGACCGGTTGCTCCAGGAAGAATCTGGAACAGTTCATAATCTCCAACAGGACAAGGTCAGTTCAGAAACAAGATCTGCTCGTCAGGGTTTCGAATCCGGTTGATAGTTTTTTCCCCTTTCGAAAGAAGATCTCTCTTTATTTGATTCTTCTCGAGTTACCTCTTGGAAAGATCTAAACAACTTCTTCTAACTGCAGGGCTCGGACTCACTTCAGAGTACCAAAATAGTGTCGTAGGTTGATTTAGAACCAATCTATTCACATTATTCCATTTTTCAAAATAGGAAAAGGTAACACAAAACAATTACACATTTCTATAAATTGTTAACTTCCTCAAATTTGTAGGGCTAAAACTTTCTGAATAATTTTCCTGAAATCTGTTCACATTGTTCGAACATGTGGTTTTTACGAGGGGTTGGCTGGACGATACGGTCGTTAAAAAAGTTACTGTTTCACCTCTCCTACAAGTGGTTTGAAATCAGCTCCCAAAATATGAGATTTTCTCTGGTGTCTCTTGTGACAGTCAATGTCACCTTACAGCGGAATTCGGAGCACTGCATTTCGTATTGCTGAAGTTTCTTCCCGATTAAAATCGAAAAAAGAATTTTTACTGGGAAGAATCTGTTTCTCATACATTAATATTTTTATTTAAAAAAGCTATAATTTTCCTAGAAAGGATGTAAGCTAGTTGATTAATGTCGACTTTGGTCAATTCTGCGTTTTTATCAGTTTTGATAAGTTTCACTTAGCGATTTCATTAAATTTTCAATTGCTGATAGTAAGACTTGATACAAATAAGAATAGGAGATGTGCCTTCTGCAATAGGATAGAGTTATATTCATTGCTTGTAAAAATGATAATAGAATTGAAATAAATTTTCATATTATAAGCCCAATAGTATCTTCAAAAATTATTCTGTTCAATAAAAATGAGGGCATATTCCTCAATAAATAACAAATACTTTCTAGAGGTGAGCGAATTTTTTAGTATCGAATTTGTATTTTTTTAAATCGAAAACTAAGAAAATTCGTCAAAAGAAAGAAATCAAACTGATAGCGTTTGCAAATTCAAAAATTCAAATGGGGCCTCGGATCTACTAGAATGCTTTCAAAGACTAGCGAAATTTCGAAAATTTGATTTATTTAGTAATACATAGTAAAGGTTTCAGATAAAGAACTAATATTCGTAATGTTTTTGTTTTTTGTCGAAGAAAGTTAGATTAAATGTTAAACGTAAATGAAAAGGCCGTTACGCTCATCGAAAATCGGTACAAAAATAAATAATATGAAAAACAATATGTAGTAATTTGGAATTTCTTCTTTCTAATATAAAATCCTATGGATTTTCAAATTATATTCGAACAAATGAAATTAGCTATGAAGTCAAGACATAGACTTGAAACTTAAAAATTTGTAGACCCATTTAACATCTGTTTTTGAAGTTATATAAGGCATACCAAGTCCAGAATATTTCTTTCTAAAAATTTTAACTTATCAACGTACATTATCTTCAAATGAGACAAGTTTGTAGGTAGTTAGTAGCTGAGCAAGGAGGTTTATAATTCTAAATCCCTACCTTACCTACATCCAGGCCGTTACACAGCTGCAGTGGTTCATGTCCGTGCTGATTTTCTAGAATGTTCTTGATGACATCATCAAATTATATTATACTGCAGAAAATGCAAGGGCAAATCAAAATATAACCTTAAAACTGTCTACGCAAGATGCTTAATTGAGAAAATAAATAACCTTGAAGTTTTTTACGCGAAATTCGTTTCGCAAAATTGCGTAATATAATTTGATGTCGTCATGAAGAACATTCTGGAAACTTAGCACGAACACGAACCAGTGTAGCTGTGGAACGGTTTCGATGTGGGTAATGTAGGAATTTAGAATTTGAAACCCCCTTACTCATCTACTGGGAAAGGATTTCTAATTTGAACTATTTTAAAAACAGAAAACTTTTAAGTCTAAATTTTTTTATATTTATAGGTGGTGAATGCTTTTATTTATGATTGTTTATTCTTGAAGCTATCTACATTCAAATTGGAACTTATTTATTTTAAAATTGTTCAATTGTAAGCTTTTTTAATTTTGAATGCTTCCAATTTGATATTTTTTGCTCTTGAATGTGATTAGATCAAACTGCTGATTTTAAATCTCTTTCAATTTGATATAATTAATTTTGGAACGATATGCAATCTGAAATGTATAGGAAATTAAGGCTTTCATTGGAAATTATACTTTGAAACAGTACGATTGAAATATAAGTTTGTTCAGTTTTCAGTAACCGAATTTCAAGATATTCGGTTTTGGACATTTTGGACTTTAAAATGTTCAACCAATAAGAGTTAAAATTAGAATGGTACAATTTTGCAAGATTTCTCTTCAAAAAATTGGAAGAAGTCGAAAATGTTGTACAATCTAAGGCCTAAGATGAAAATAAGGAATAGTTGAATTTAGAGTATTCTAAATTTAATTTTTTTATATAAAATATTAAACTTTCGGACTTTTTTCCGGGATATACTTCTGTACTTGAGATGGCAGACTTTTTAATTTTTTTTTTTTACTTTTTTTCGATATAAATATAGAAAATAACGTTCAATGCGTAGTTCAATGTGTAGTACTCAAACAGTTCATGTCAAATTTGACTCACTTTTTTTCTTTTGGGAGAAAACTCCAATTTTTCAATAAATTTGTTTTTGGGTTTGCATTTTTTTTCTGGACAATTCGCATAAATAAATATAGAAATTGCTTTTTTATACATGATTTCTCATTGTTATATCAAAAAAATGATACATGCATCCTAAATTACGACTCAAGACAGATTTATGTGTAAACATCTTCGATAAACGTTAAATTAATTTAAAATCTTACATAAAGCAAAGAATAAATAAATCTTTGTGAAATCTTCGAAGGATTTCAAAAGATGTCACAAAGATTTCAAAGATTTCACAAAGATTACAAAAGATTGCAAAATGCTTGCATCTGATATAAATCAAAGAATTCACAAAAATATTAAATATTTCAGAAAGGTTTTAAAAATTTCAAAGATTTTACAAAGATTTCAAGAAATCTTTTGCGATTTCAAAATATTTCGCAAAGATTTCAAAATACTACAAAGATTTCAAAGATTTTACAAAGAATTGAAGAAAGCTTTTTTGCGTTTTCAAAAAATTTCACAAAGATTTCAAATATTACTTCATCATGACGCACGAAGCGTGGCTGGTGCGATGAGAGGGAGTGAAGTGAATATATAATTATAACTTCGAGAGAAGCGTAGCTGATTTGGAGCGATGACAGGGAGAGAGAAGTGGAGAGAAGCAAGTGTCCGATCTCTCTCCCTCTCATCGCATACAATGTCCTCATTTACATAGTTTGAGGCGGTGCCTAGCGTCCGGTGTAAAGACTAATGCACACAATGCGTTACACTTTTTGGTCACCTAAAGCATTTAACGCTCTGACTTAGGCCTAAAGTATTTTTAAAGACTCCAAGAAATTTTGAAAAGATTTCAATAAGTTACATCCATTTCAAGTGATTTTGAAAGCTTTTAAAGATTTAAGGGTATTTTTAAACATTTCAAGGAATTTCTAGTAGATTTCAATAAATTGAAGAGATTTCCAAAGATTTTATTGAATTTTAAAGATTTAAGGATATTGTAAAAGATTCCAAGGAATTTTCAAGCGCTTTAAAAAATTTCAAGGGATTTCAAAAGATATCAAAGATTTTAGAGTACTTTAAAGATTTTAAACAAACGTCAACTTCAACTAAAATCTGATATAAATCAAAGAATTCAGAAAAATTTCAAAGATTTCAAAGATTTTCACAAAGATTTTGAGAAATCTTCTGCGATTTCAAAATATTTCACAAAGATTTCAGAAGATTGCAAAATACTTCAGAGATTTCGAAAAAATCTTAACTTGAACTAAAATCTTGCATGAATAAGAGAATTCCCAAAAATGTCAAAGATTTCAGAAAGATTTCCAAGATTCCAAACAGACGTTAACTTAAACCAAAATCTGATATAAATCAAAGAATTTACAAAAATTTCGAAGATTTTACAAAGATTTGAAGAAATCTTTTTGCGTTTTCGAAAGATTTCACAAAGATTACAAATATTATTTCATCATGACGCACGAAGCGCAGCTGAAGTGAGAGGGAGATAAGTGAATTGAAAACCCTGAAAAAAATTATTACAAGATTTATGTACATAGAACATGGAAAATGAAGGAAACAGTTCGTAGTGCCAAGATCAAATTTTGTGGGTTGATTGAGAACCAATCTATTCAGATTATTCCATTTTTCGAAAAGAAAAAGGTAATAATGCAAGCCAATAACACCTTTCTGAAAAATCACTAATGTTCTCAAATTTTAAAAATATATTTAAGTAAAATGGATATCTTTTGGTAAATTGAGTTAATCATTAACAACCTCAATTAGAAGAAATCTTAAGTATTCATAAGCAACCCGGCAGAGTGGAACCAATCTTTGCTTAATCTCTCTCTTTTAAAATTTCTTCAAAATTGATAATTAAAAAATTTGGCGGGATGTGATTTTATGAAAGATATTACTGAAAGTCCTGTATAGTAGTATCACATGAATTTATTCAGTTAATAGAAACCCAGATTAGATGGATTACAGAAGGAATTATTGATAGAATGCAAATTTCATGGTTTTTCCAAAACAGATATTTCAGATTAATAAGAAAATATGTTTTGACTTAAAAAAAGATGACAAAGTAAGTTTAAATGAGAATATCAAAAAATTTAATGAATATATTTGATTTTTAGTAACAAAGAAAAGCTGCCATGCATATATACACTATTATTATATGTTTCATCATCCATAACTGTAGTTATCCTATAAATTACCCCTGATGAAGAAGTCTAAATTGACTTCCAAACATGTTGAGTTCCCAGTAGTATAAAAAAGACGAAGAAAAGAAAGAGTGTGAGGATGGTTTTGGTTGACTTCTTCTTTTTTCTCCCTCTTTTTTCTCCCTGTTGTGTACATTTATTGTTCATCTGTCTCTAATGAGCCGAGAAAACAGGTAGTCTCAAAGTCTATTTTTGAATTGTGAACTTTTTGGATGTTCTTTTTCTGTACACAAAAAATTTTCATAAGAAAATAGATTTTATTTCGATCTTTAAGAAATTTCGAAAGAGAGACATCAAGCAAAGATCTGTTCCAATCTGCAGGGTTGCCTATGAATACTATTCAAATTTATTTTAATTGAGGTATTAATGATTGACTCAATTTACGAAAAGATATCTATTTTCTTTTAAATATCGTGTGCAAACTTTAGTGAGGTAACAGTTTTTAGAAATATGTTTTTGGTTTGGATTATTTCCTTTTTCTTTCTGAAAAATGGAAAAATCTGAATAGATTGGTTCTAAATCAACCCACACGATTAAATTTTTTTTAAATACCAATGGTTAAAAAGTAGGATTCTATCTTAGAAAGAGAAAAGCTTCTTCATCAAATTAGTTTCGGTCCTCTAATTTGGAAAACCCGATTACAGGAAATTTTGCAGAAGGCTCTGGAGAGTCTGCGGTACAAATTGCAAGGCACTAGAAACAGTCCAGCTGAGATGGAACATTACCGAATGCAGCAACTCCTTCTGGAAAGGGAACTGAGCAAAGTGAGAATGCTGCTGGCTCGTCATTCCAAGGTAGATATCAAGAACGTCTAATCTTCTTAGAAGCTTATAATTACGAAAAGAATAAAAAATGAAGAATGCCATTCAAGAACTCGTAGATTTCTTGGTCATGAGAAAGTTCCGACTTGAATATTTAATTACCTTCTCAAGAAAGTCGAGACTCGACTCTAGAATCTAAAGATTAGAAACTAGTCTCTTATCTTTGAAAAAACACCTGATATTAAATTCATTCGTTCGTTCCAGGCAGAAAAAGATTCTTTCAGGTAAATGATCTTTAGTAGTCCGGGCATCGTGTACGATAAAAGGCCCTTTCATCGTTTTAACTAGGTAAAGCGAAGTTTTTTGCTAAAATGGTCTATTATGTGGTCCTAATGCAAAGTCTAAACGAGATGCTGGCGTTCAAAAAGTTCCAGAGGTTGTATATTTTTAACCGACTTCAAAGTTTATTTTTTGAAAATAAAACTCATTAAATTTTGAAGACTTCTGTTGAAGCCGATTTTTCAATAAGATTTCACTACCCTAGCGAAAGTTTCGAATAGGGATTCATGCCGAATCATTCCGAATCATTCAAAAATCTGTATTCGAACCAATCCGAATCTGTCCGAAGCAGTCCGAAAAAAGTTCTCAATTTCATTCGATCCAAATCGATTAAAGATTAATCCGACTCAATCCTGTTCAATCCGAACCAATCCGAACTGAATTTTCAATCCGAATGAATCTGGGTCGGGATTGAATCGGGTTTAATCGGATTGAAAATCAGCTTAGATTAATCCGAGTTTGGATTGATTCGGATAGGAAATTTCATTTCATTTCATTTCATAATTTATTAATTCAACAGTCTTGCGACCAATTACAGGATTACATATAAGTTTTATCGAAACATAGAGTATACGCAGTACATTTATATTACAATGTTTATAATCGAAGATTATATATTTAAATGTAAACTTACATTAATTATAGCAAAGTTCATGTTTGAGCGTTATATGAATTTAGATATAAGCCTCAATGGAAGTTAAGAAGTTCGATGATGACATATGGACCATGTCAGGAGGAGTTGTACATCTTTCACTAATTTTGTTTACAATACCAAAAATTCTATTTATAGGCGTATTTATTATTCGAGTAGGTTTATTTTTTTTAGTTTCGAGATAAAAAGGCATCTCAGAGCGAGTATTACGTGGATGAGCGAACCATGGGATCTCAGCTAGTAAATAGGGACAGTCAATATAACCCTTTAGTAGTTTTAAGAGAAACAAAATTGAGTGGACAGTTCTACGATTTTTCAATGTCCATACTTTAAACCTATCACACAGTTCAATGTAATCAGCACCGGGAGGTAAAAATTGACCGTTTACTCTCCAATTCAGAAATTTAAAAAATTTCTTTTGACATTTATCGATTGATTCGATCTGGTATTCCGCTGAGGGATACCATATCACAGATCCATATTCAAGCTTTAATCTAACCAGTGCAAAGAACAGAGAACTCAATGCAATCGGATTTCTAAACGAACGCTCAAAAGTTGTTCAACGCCATAAACGTAAATTACAAATATTAAAGGGCCTAGATGAAAGCCCTGTGGTACACCTGATGTAGGAGTGAAAGAAACTGAAGAGTAACCATTGTATTGTACAATGTGTTCACGATCAATTACATAAGAGTTTAAAAGATTAAGAAGTTTGTCAGGCACGCCAAGATTTCTTACTTTATCAATTGTCAGATTATGATTTATACAGTCAAAGGCTTTGGACATGTCCGTATATATGACATCCACCTGTTGGTGTTTAATTAAAAATTTCTCAGTCATTTGCACAAAAGTTAACAAATTAGATGTTACAGATCTACGGGGAACAAAGCCATGCTGAGCGGGGGACAAAATAGGCGTCACATAAGGCCAGAGTAGGTCGCACACGCACATCTCCATTACCTTTGAAAAATTTGATAATATGGCAATTGGTCTATAGTTAATAACCATTGATTTATCCCCTTTTTTGAAAACTGGGCAAATGCGAGCCTTTTTCCATCGATCAGGAAACGTATTTGTCTTTATTGCTAAGTTGGTGATGAAATGTAAGGGATCAATGAGAAAATTCGCGCAATTTTTTAAGAGACAACTGGGGATTAGGTCGATGCCAGCAGTGAGCTTATTTGAAAGTTTGCTCAAGTTTGACAGTAAATCTTGTTTAGAGATTTGAGTGGCGTCACCAAAAAGAATTCGTGATTCTGAACAAAATCTTGGTACAGGAGAAGTAGACGGCTTATACACGTTATTAAATAAACACGCAAATGCGTTTACAATATCAATAGGACAGGTAAGCTCTTTGTCGTTATACCTCATAATACCCGAAATTCCGTTGGTTTTTTTCAGTCAATTTATGTGGGTCCAAAAAGAGGGAGGCGATTTAATAATATTATTTTCTATATTTGATTGATAAGATTCAAATAATAATCGGGCTTTACTCTTTGTCTGGGTTCTTAACTCCCTAAAGGCGCTGAGATAATAAACATTTTGAGTACTTATATATTTTAATCTATATTTTTCTTCAGTTTGTAAATCAAGAATGTGTTGTTTCGTGTACCAGGGTGGATATTGATTTTTATAAGAATTTAGGGGATAGGTACCAACCTCCCTATCTAGGATTTCATATATTAACTCATAGAAAATAGCAAGGACCTCGTTAACGTTTTTTGCTAAGTATAACGCCGACCAATCCGCAGCAGCTAAACAAGAAACCACACCAGACAGATCATGGTTTTTAAACTTGTATCGTTTAGAGTTTAAACTAATAGGTATATTGTTTTTTTCGGATACTGGAAGCAGGTGTGCTTCAAAACATAAAACTAAGGGAGGGTGGTATCTGTCCACTGGTAGGATTGGTGTATTACAGGAAAACACCTCACAAGGAAATGTTGATAATACGACATCGAGGTACCTGTCATTGATATTGTTTATATCATTATATTGTGTAAGCTGGTGTAGATGTTGGAAGGCGACAAACAAAGCAGATTTCCTGTCAGAGCTACCCAAATTATCAGTTTTTCAAATTAGGGACATTAAAGTCGCCCACAATTAATAGTTTATTATTCCAGATAATGTACAAACTAGATAAAGCGTCAAAAAATAATTCAAAATCTTTAACTGAAATATCAGGTGGAATATATATGGCTACTATAATAAAAAGGATATTTTTAAGAATAGCTTTAATAGCAATGATATTGGCTTTAGGCACTTCCCGTATAATAGAGCTTACGTCTAGCGAACCGCAGACAATTCTAGTCTTAGCAGCAATAAGGTTGTTTGCAATAATTTGGTTCGGATCGATTCGAAATGATTTCCTATCCGAAACTTTCGCCAGGGTAATTTGTTATTTAAGTTAGAATATGACAAAAAAATCATAATTTTGTATATTTATACCACCTACTTTGCTCTTTTTATTGATATTTTCTTAAAAACACATAAAATTCGTAAATTTGCTCCCGGTGAGCGGAAATCTGCATTATAGATTAAATGACTTCATTTCTTTAATTGTTATAAGCAAATTATTGGATAAAACTCACAGTTTCTGCATTTTCGGTGTTTGAGTCCATTATTTGTACATATTACTTCATTGAATTATGTAAAAATAATAACGAATCATGACCGAAACCTAAACGAGAACAATTGCCATTGTCATAAATGATTTTTATAAACAAATTCACTTTTATCGCATTTTTTAACATAGAAGCTTTTTATTTTCTACGGGATTATTTCCTTTCATCTCAAGGATAATAACCTTACACAGGAAAATTTCATTCAACAATAATTATTTTTTTATAAACAATTGTTATAAAAAAATTCTCTTATGTCGCATTTTTGATAATAGAAAATTTTTATTTTTCGTAGAGTGATTTTTCTTCATCTCAAGAATAATATCTTGATGCAGGAGATAGCCATTCAACACAAATTTTTATTGATTAGAGATTTCAGGGTATTTTTAAAGATTCTAAGAGAGTTTCAACAGCTTTAAGATAATTTTAAGGAATTTCAAAAGATTTAATAGGATTTCAAATATTTCAGGGTATTTTTAAAGATTCCGATACATTGAAGAGATTCAAAAGGAGTTTTTAATAGTTTTTAAAAATCAAAGGGACTTCAAAAGATTTTAAAGAATTTGAAATATTTTTGTGGTAATTAAAAAGATTCCAAGGGATTTTCAATATTTTTAAATAAATTGAAGGGATTTCGAAAAGTCTTAAAGATTTTAGGATATTTTTAAAAACTCCAAGGAATTCTCAATAGATTGCAATTCATTGAAGCAATTTCAAAGGATTTTATAGATTTTAGGGTATTTTTTAAAGATTTCAAGGATGTTTTAAGAGCTTTGAAAATTTTCAAGGTATTTCAGAGGATTTCGAAGAATTTGAAATATTTTTGCGGTATTTTAAAAGATTCCAAGGAATTTACAACAGCTTCAACAAATTTCAAGGGAGTTCAAAATAATTCAAATCATTTTAAATATTTCAGAGTACATAATTCAAAAGATTTGAAATATCTTAGGGTATTTTAAAGAATTCCAACTAATTTTTTAACAGATTTCGATAAATTAAAAGGATTTTAAACGATTCAAAGGTTTTAGAATATTTTAAAGGATTGCAAGAAACTTGTTAGAGAGATCAATGAATTGAAGAGATTTCAAAGGAATTTCCAATAGGTTACCATAAACTGAAGAGATTTCAAAGAAAATAGGGTATTTAAAAAAATTCCAAGAAATTTTCAAGAGCTTTAAAAAAGTTCCAAGAGATTTCAAAAGATTTCAAAATATTCGAAATTTTTTAGGATATTTTTAAAGATTTCAAGGAATTTTCAACAGATTTCTATAAATCGAAGGCATTTCAAGTGATAATAAAGGATCTCAAAGATTTTAGGATATTTTCAAAGATTCCAAAGAATTTTTAGTAGATTTCAATAAATTGATGAGATTTCCAAAGATTTTAATGAATTTTGAAGATTTAAGGATATTTTAAAAGATTCCAAAGAATTTTCAAGGGTTTCAAAAAGTTTTAAGAAATTCCAAAAGATTTTAAGAGATTCGAAATATATTTGGGTGTTTTAAAGATTTCAAGGAATTTTCAACAAATTTCAAGAAATTGAAGGCATTTCAAGTGATTGGAAATGATTTTAAAGATTTTACGGTATTTTTAAACATTCCAAAGAATTTTCAGTAGATTTCATTAAATTGAAGAGATGTCTACAGATTTAAGCTTATTTGAAAAGATTTTAAGGAATTTTCAAGACCTTTAAAAAGTTTCAAGATATTTCAAAAGATTCGAAATATCTTAGGGTATTTTTAAAGATTCCCAAGAATTTTCAACAGATTTGAATAAATTGAAGGCATTTCAAGTGATTTTTCAAAATTTCAAAGATTTTAGGGTATTTTTAAAGATTCCAAAGAATTTTCAGTAGATTTCAATAAATTGAAGAGATTTCCAAACATTTTAATGAATTTCAAAGATTTAAGGATATTTTAAAAGATTCCCAGGAATTTTCAAGCGCTTAATAAAATTTCAAGGGATTTAAAAATATTTCAAAGGTTTCAGGGTATTTTCAAAGATTCCAAAAAATTTTCAAGATCTTCAAAAAGTTTCAAGAGATTTCAAAAAATGTAAGGGGTTTCAAGGGATTTTAAAGGATTTTGAAGATTTTAGGGTATTTTTAAAGATTTCAAGGAATTTTCAGTATATTTTAATAAATTGAAGGGATTTCATAGGATTTTGAAGATTTTAAGGTATTTTAAAAGAAATTCTCAATAGATTTAAATAAATTGAAGGGATTTCAAGAAAATTTGAAGGCTTTCAAAGAACTTTAGAGATTTTAGGGTATTTTGAATGATTCCTAAGAATTTTCAATAGATTACAAAAAATTGAAGGGATTTCGAAGGAATTTTCAAGAACTTTAAAAAGATTCAAGAGATTTCAAGAGATTTCAAAGGATTTGAAATATCTTAGGGAATTTTTAAAGATTCCAAGGAATTTTCAACAGGTTACAATAAATTAATTGCATTTCAGGTAATTCTAAAAGATTTTAAAAATTTGAGGGTATTTTTTAAGATGCCAAGGAATTTTCAGCAAATTTCAATTAATTGAAGAGGTTTCCGAAGATTTTAATGAATTTTAAAGATTTAAGGATATTTTAAAAGATTCCAAGGAATCGTCAAGCGCTTTAAAAAATTTCAAGGGATTTCAAAATATTTCAAAGCTATTAGGGTATTTTCAAATATTCCAAGGAATTTTCAAAAGCTTTAAAAAATTTCAAAAGATTTCAAAAAATTGAAGGTTTTCAAGGTATTTTAAAGATTTTCGGGTATTTTTAAAGATTTCAAAGAATTTCCAGTAGATTTCAATAAATGGAAGGGATTTCATAGGGCTTTAAAGATACTAAGGTATTTTAAAGATTCCAAGGTATTTTCAAGAGCTTTAAAAAATTTATTGATATTTCCTCAAAAACAAATAAAATTAGTCACTTTTTTCATGTCAGGTATAATATTATCATTCAAAATATGTCCCTTTGATATTAATTCTTATTTTTATAAACAATTCGTTTACTTAACAAATTCAGTAATTTCGCAAGTTTAAAGGTAAGCATTTTTTTTAGCCCAGTCCTTTCGTTTCATCACAAGAATAATATCCTGACACAATAGATTGACATTAAACAACATACCTAATTATGGGATAATATTATTCTGGAGATGAAAAAAAGTGACTCCACAAAAAAGAAAAGTTTTATATGTTCAAAAATACGGTATAGGTGAGTAAGAATTATTTATAACAATAATGATTGTTGTTGAATGGCTATCTTCTGCATTTAGATATAAACAATTATTGTTGAATCGCATTATTCTGTGTGAGGATATTATCGTTGAGATAAAAGGAAATTATGCCGTAAAAAATAAAAAGTTTCCATATTAAAAATGCGTTATATGTGAATTTGTTTATAACAATCATTTATAACAATAACAATTGTTCTCGTCTAGTTTTCGGTCATGATTACTCACTTTTATATAATTCAATGACGAAATAAGTAGTAGAAATAATGGACTCAAATACCAAAAATGCAGCAGATATCAGTTGTATCCAATAATTTGTTTATAACATTTGAAAAAATAAAGGAATACTAATCTATAATGAGAATTTCTGTTCACCGAGAGTAAATTTACTAATTTTCCGCGTTTTTAAGAAAATATCAATAAACAAAGCAAAGTAGGTAGTATAAATATAAAAAATTACGGCTTTTTGTCATATTTCAACTTAAATAACAAATTAGTTAAACTTTTCTGAGAAACCTGCTTCGACAGAAGTCTCTGAAATTCAATCAGCTTTAATTTGAAAGAAGAAAGACAACTTTTTGGACCCCAATATTTTATTCCTTCGCACTGTGCGACGCGACCCGGAAATCCTTTTGAAGAAGAACATTCCATCTTCAATAGGTGTCGAGTTGTGACCCTTCAAAGATACAGAATTTTCTTTTGAAGTGCCTAAAAAAAATTCTGAAGTTTGCATTTGTACTTTGGAACCTGTTGATTTTGTGAAAAAATGTTCAGAATATTAATTAAAGTAGTTTTTTCGAAATAACTCGTTTCTGGATAAAGCTGCGTTCATGACTCTACAGGAAAAGTTGTACAGCAGGAAATTTCGCGTGAATTATAAAAAAAATCTTGTAATGGAATTATTATTATTTATTATTTATTATTCGTTATTAAAAAAGCTTAAACATGCATATAAGGCATGAGCCACCAAAATGGTTGAATACGGTCACAAGTACATCTTTCAGTACAAACAGACTCTTGCGAATGGAAAAGGTCAAAGTTCTATGGTCATAACTCGTGACCTATGGAGGCTAGATAATTAATTTTTTCTTCCACTCACGCAAAATCACCTTCTCTACAACTTTTCCTCTTGCGTCATGAATGTAGCTTTATTCAGAAACAAGTTATTTCGAAAAAACTAAAGATGAATAATTTTCCCTGGCAAATAGGTAAAAAATGGTCAACTATGGGAAGTCATAACTCATGACCTATCGAGGCTAGGTCGTTATTCTTTATTTAGAATTACTGAAAATTGCTTTTACTTTAATTAATATCCAGAACATTTTATTCGTAAAATTAACTGGTTCCAAAGTACAGATACAAACTTCAGAATTTAATTTTTCAGCTTCTTTTTTGAAAAAAATCGGGTTATTCTGAAGGGTAATAACTTGTCACCTATTGGAGGTAGAAGGTTCTTTTTTCAACTTTCTCGGAATTATTGTGTCTAGTTTAATTTTGTTGTTGGACATTTTACTCTTAAATGCAATGGAACGGGTTAATCGACGCAAGCACGATTTTTGGAACTTTTTTCAAAAACATTTCCGGGACGCGTCGTAATTATTTCCAGAAAATTCGGAACTTGCATCAGGATTTTTTAAAAAGGGCTAGATACTTTATGTTCGCTTTGAGTATAAAATACTTGAAAATTATTTAAAAAAAAAATATTCTGTAAAGAAAAGTTGAGCGCAAGAACTTTCTGGTTGAAAATGCTTGAGGCTCGCCGTATGCTATAAATAATAATAAATTATTTAAACAGTTTCTTATAACATTTGAATGTCAGTAGAAAATAATATTTTAGGTATTAGAAAAAATTTGTACTAAAACAAACCGCAAAAGAATAAGAATTGGCGCCAAAAATTCGCAAAACACAATTTTTCACTCATAGGGGTTTTGTGGGACCTTATAAAACAGACTTATGGGAGTGAAATTAAAAAAATTTGATTTGTATTCTGTGGCTGATAGTGAAAAGAAATGTTGAGGGGCAACACGATACGCCTAATATTGACGATTCCGTCCAAAATTTACAAAAACATCTTTTTTCCTCATGGGAAATATGTGTTAAACTTAATGGAGTTGTCGGAACTCCTAAATATCAATTTTTTTCAAAACAAAATAATAGGCGGTTTTTGGATTCGAATAAATTCTCTCAAAAAAATTTGGACAACGTTAGTGTCCTCGTACTAAGTGGCGGTAATATATTATGTTTTGAAACATTTTATTTAAATGGCGATCACAGGATCAAGGAATATAAAAATTTATTAAAAGCTTTTTTTTCTAATATTTTGATGAAGGACTTCAACACTTCGTGATTTTCCGTGGTCGAAAAAACTGAGAAACTCCAAAATTCAAAATTCCCGGTCAAGTAGAGACACTGAAATACTTTTGTTTTAACTTAAGCTCCCATTTTTCAGAAACTCGAGGAAACAGTTGCGGAAAATGATCGACTTGAGCAAGATTTGGTGGTATTGAGGCAAAAGCTTCAGCCCTCGAGAAGATACGTGGGAAATATTCCTCGAGAATCGACAGGAACAACCGCAGCTTGGGAGGCGGAATTAGCTCAACAGCACGTGAGCGATCTCAAGAGACAGAGGCAGGAACTCAGCAACCAAATTCGACAACTCAAGGAGCAAATTAGGCCACAGTCATCCAGTTAGTAATAGTTATTATTCAATTTCCAATCTTTTTTATTTGATTCAATTATTAAAATTTTGAATTGTAATTTCCAGCAACGCCTCAGGTGCATCACTCGAAGAAACGCACCGGGAGTTCCTGGTTCGAAACAGATTTGGACTCTGGAATAACTCGAGACCATGGACTGGATTATTCACCTTCAAGTCCAGCTCTTTCCTCATCTCCTCACAGCAGACAGAATGAAAGTCCTCACCACCATCTTTCTCAATCCCCTCAGTACAAGGATGCTTATCGATATTCACCACCTCGACAACCTCAACAAAACCAGCAACACTCGCCTCAGAATCACATCTCAGCTTTGTCGCCCCAACTTCGAGAACAAATTCAACAACATCAACTCAAACAGCAATTGCTCAAGGACCAAATTCAGGGAAAGGGTAGTCCCATTCAGAATAATGTTCCCTTGTATGTTAACACTGACCTCAGGAGGCAAGGTGCGTTTATTTTCAGATAGTTATCTTCTAAAATGAAATCAGGGTTGCTGAAGAAGTCCGGTTTCAAAATGCGACGACTTTTCCAGGTTTTTCCAGGTCTATATTTGAAAAAATTCCAAGTCAACTTTTTAAAAAATCCAGTCAATTCTATTCAATTTATAATTATTCCAACACATTACACTGGTTGCAAATTAATTTACTAACAATTGAAGCGTCATCTACAACAGTGCACTATATGCCATTTGCCATAAGGATCCTTTTGTACTTATATTCACTTATTAGATGACCCTTATGACAAATAGCGCATAATCCACTGTTGTAGAGCACGCTCCAATTTCTTCTACAACTATTAATCAATGCAAACCCTCTCTGCAATATTATACAATCTCATAAAATCCCGTTGAATCTCATGCAATCTCCTGGAATCCCATGCGATCCTTTATAATCCCTTCTCATTCCATGCAATCTCTATAAAGTCTCGAGCGATCTCTATAAAATTTCGTGCAATCCTATGCACTGCTTGCAATCTCATGAAATCCATGGAATCTCATGCATTCCCATGCAATCCTTTACAATCCCTTGTAATCACATGCAGTCTTGATGCAATCACATGCAACCTCTATAAAGTCTCGAGCGATCTCTATCGAATTTCGTGCAATCCTATGCACTGCTTGCAATCTCGTGCAATCCCGTGAAATCTCATGCAATCCTTTACAATCCCTCATAAACTTGATTCAATCCCATGCAATCTCTATAAAATCTCGAGCGATCTCTATAAAATTTCGTGCAATACCATGCACTGCTTACAATCTCGTGCAATCACGTGGAAACACATACAACCCTATGTAATCCGTTACAATCCCTTGTAAACCCATGCAATCTTGATGCAATCCCATGCAATCTCAAAGCCTCGAGCGATCTCAATGAAATTTCGTGCAATCCTATGCAGTGCTTGCAATCCCGTGAAACCTCTTGCAGTCCTTTACAATCCCTTGTAATCTTGATTCAATCCAATGCAATCTTTATGAAATCTCGAGCGATCTCTATAATATTTCGTACAACCTCGTGCACTGCTTGCAATCTCATACAACCCCGCGGAATCCCGTGCAGTCTCGATGTAATCTCTATGAAATCTGAAGCGATCTTCATAAAATTTCGTGCAGTCACATACACTGCTTTCAATCTTATGCAAGCCCGCAGAATTTCGTGCAGTCACATACACTGCTTTCAATCTTATGCAAGCCCGCAGAATCTCGTGCAGTCTTGATACAATTTCCTTAAAGCCTCGAGCGATCCCTATAAAATTTCGTAGATTTCCATACGCTGCCTGTAATCTCATGCAACCCCGCGGAATCCCGTGTGATCTTGAAGCAATCTCTATAAAATCTCAAGGGATCTTCATAAAATTTCATGCAATCGCATACACTGCTTGTACTCTCATGCAACCCAGTAGAATACCGTGCAATCTTGACGCAATCTCTATAAAATCTCAAGCGATCTCTATGAAATTTCATGCAATCCCATGCACTGCAATCTGTGTGAAATTCCGTGGAATCTCATCCAATCTCATGCAATTCCATATAATCCTTCACAATTCCTTGGAATCCTATGCAATCTCCATTCATTCCCATGAAATCTCTATGAAATCTCAAACGATCTCCAGAAAATTTCGTGCGCTCTCATACACTACTTGTAATCTCATGCAATCCCGCGGAATCCCGTGCAATCTTGATGCAAGCTCTATTAAATCTCGAGCGATCTTTATGAAATTTCGTGTAATCATATACACTGCTTGTAATCTTATGCAACTCCGCAGAATCCCATGCAATCTTGACGTAATATTGACAAAAACTCAAGCGATCTCTATGAAATTCATGTAATCCCGTGCACTGCAATCTGCGTACGATCCCGTGGAATCTCATGCAGTGTCATGCAATCGCATGCAATTCTATGTAATCCTTTACAATTCCTTTTAATCCTATGCATTCTCGATTCAATCCCATGAAATCTCTATAAAATCTTAAGCAATCTCCAGAAAATTTCGTGAAATCGCATACACTGCTTGTCATCTCATGCAACCCCGCGGAATCCCGTGCAATCTTGATACAATCTTTATAAAATCTCGAGCGATCTCTAGAAATTTTCGAGCATTCCCATGCACTGCTTGTAATCTCATGCAACCTTCAGAAATCCCGTGCAATCTTGATACAATCTCTGTAAAATCTCGAGCGATCTCTATAAAATTTTGTGAATTCCCATACGCTGCTTGTAATCTTATGCAGCCCTGTGGAATCCCGTGCAATCTTGATGCAATCTCTGTGAAATCTCGAGCGATCTCTATAAAATTTCGTGCAATCCCATACACTGCTTGTAATCTCATGCAACCTTGCGGAATCTCGTACAATCTTGATACAATCTCTATAAAATCTCGAGCGATCTCTATGAAATTTCGTGCATTCCCATACACTGCATGTAATCTTATGCAGCTCCGTAGAATCCCATGCAATCTTGATTCAATCTCTATAAAATTTCGTGCAATCCCATACACTGATTGTAACCTCATGCAACCTTGCGGAATCCCGTGCAATCTTGATACAATCTCTGTAAAATCTCGAGCGATCTCTATAAAATTTCATGCATTCCTATACACTGCTTGTAATCTTATGTAGCTCTGTGGGATCCCGTGCAATCTTGATGCAATCTCTTTGAAATCTCGAGCGATTTCTATAAAATTTCGTGCAATCCCATACACTGCTTGTAATCTCATGAAACCTTACGGAATCTCGTACAATCTTGATACAATCTCTATAAAATCTCGAGCGATCTCTATAAAATTTCGTGCATTCCCATACACTGCTTGTTATCTTATGCAGCCCTGTAGAATCCTGTGCAATCTTGACGAAATCTCTATAAAATTTCGTGCAATCCCATACACTGCTTGTAACTTAATGCAACCTTGCGGAATCCCGTGCAATCTTGATACAGTCTCTATAAAATCTCGAACGATCTCTTAAAAGTTTCGTACAATCCCATGCACTGCTTACAATCTCATGTTATCTACCATGTAATCTTGTAATTTTGCAGTCTAGTGTACACCAAAAAGTCCCACTAATGAACCTCTCGACAAACTACAACGTTGTATGAAAACGTCATTTTTAAAAATGATTGTAGAAAATTATAGATTTTACATTGCTCTGCATAGAAAACTGCAAAGTATGAAAAATCAAGATTTTTTAATGAATAATTATGAAGATTTTATGATTTTGTAGGAAAAAATTAGTTTCTAAGAAAAATTACGAAAATCTACAACAACAAAATAAAATCTTAATTCTTTTATAGTTTTTTTTAAAGAAAAGTACGAATTTCTAAGAAGCCATGGATAATTACGTCTTTGTATGAAATTTTATGAAAATATACGTATGGAAAAACTAGATGTAGTTTTTCATTTTTGATTTCAGAAAATTAGAAATTTCTACACACAATTATGAATAGCTGCAATTTTCTACAAAAAAATAAGAACATGTTCAACCTTATAATAAAAGTTTAGTTTTTCAACATTTTTGATAGGTCTTTTAAAAGAAATGATGAATTCCTCAAAAAAATAAGGAGTAGTTACGATTTGCAGATCCTAGCTGTAGTTTTTCTTTAAATTACAAATTTCAACACATAATTATGGATAAATAAAATTCTCTAGGAATAAATAGGAAAATTTACGGCTCGAAAATAAAGATTTACTTTTTCAAATTTTGAATAGATTTTTGTAGAAAATTACGAATTCCTAGAAAAAAATAATGAAAATTTGCAAGTTGTAAAATCTGAATTTATAGTTTTTCGTAGTTTTTTTCATAATATTACACATTTCTACGCATAATTATGAATAAATACTATTTTCAAAGAAAAATATAAAAATCTAATGACTCCAAAATGTAGGATTAGTTTTTCATTATTTTCAATAGGTCTTCGTAAGAAATTACCAATTTCTGAAAAGTTTAATGAATATGTAATCACATATTTCTATGAAAAATGTGGAAAATGTAGAACTTCAAATCGATAATTTTCTACAATTATATATGCAAACTTCACCCTCATAGAATGCTGTAGTTTTTCATGAACAATGTTCTCAGAGTATTCAGATTTCATAAATTTGAAAATTTCTCGAAAATAGTGAGAGATACGTGAAAACTAACAAAATTTTTAGGGTTTTCTAAAGGGAGATGATCCTAGTCACACGCCGAAATCCGTCCTACAGAAAACTGATCCCTTAAAGTGTACGCCTTTCTACAGAAAAGTACGAAAATCTATTAATTTAATTTCTGCGAAAAAACTATTTCGAGTCCAAAATGCATTAAAAATTCGTAGAAATTTTTGAGAAAAATTATAGATATTTACATAGAAATACGTTAAATTTTCATAGAAATTCATCAAAGTTTTCGTAGAAATTCATAGATTTTATTTCCACTAAGGAATGTAAAGGACTTTTCAGTTCTCACTAATATCATTATAAATTTTTCGAAAATTCTGGAATTATCTTCTTATTATTTTTATCAACAAAGAAATCAATCCGTATCAATTAGCCAATTTAAAATTCGCCGTGATACTTAATTTTTGGGTGCAAATTTTTGTGATAAGTGATAGGGTGATAAGGGAGCATCCATAAACTATGTGGATACTTTTTTTTGTCTGAATGAAGACGAAAATGAAATTGCCGTGAAGTTAAGTTGAAAATTTTTTGTACATCTTTCATAGTATATCTTTTGCATATCTTTTATAATTTATTTATGTTAACTTTTTTCATATCTCACGTATTTTTGAAGAAAATGAGAATTTTGGTTTTCACAAACCTCGCCGTCACTTTGTTAATTTTCAACATTTTTCAACTTTTTCTGCCGATTTCGGACGAGCGAGAAATTCCTCACCAGAATCAAAAGAAAAGTTAAATATGTTAATTAGTTCAAAAAATATAGCATTTCAAAAAAAAAAGAAATGTTGACGCCCGGTCTAAAAAGTGTTTTAGTGCCAAAAAGACCTTACACGCCAAATTTCATGCTTTTGTAACTTTTGTCTATCTTTGCCTTTTCAGAGGCAAAAAAGTGTTTTTTTGACATTTTACCCCGTTTTTATTTTTACTATGTTTCCAAAACTGAATAGTAGAACGAACTTATTTTAATTTTCTTCAACATTTAAGATCGAGTAAATCACCGATCGTTTGTTTAAAAAAAGTTAATTATTTTTTTCACATATTACGGTTTCCGTAAACCCCTAATTTCTCGTGTTTTTCCTTCGTTTTTTACGATTATCTCGAGACCCATTTGGACTATCGGAAAATTGAGGTGGCCATTAGGTTCAGTGTTAAAAAATGCATCGAAATCATGTCTTTTATGCTTTTTAGAAAATGATCTATATCATTTTGCGCAATGATTAAAAAATGTTCATACAAGAATTAAGTTGCAAATATCTTTTAAAGAAGAGCTGTTGGAAACAAATGGATTCCAAATTCGAATTTAGTACAAAAAAGTACATAGGTGACATCGTGTAAACCAGTGTAATTGTTAAGAATCTGAAGTAGGTGCGAATAAAAAAGATCCAGTCATTTTTTCAAAATTCCAAAAATTTTCCAGGTTTTCCATATTTTTTTCCAAATTTCATAACTTTTCCAAGCTTGCCAGATTTTTTTCGAAATTCCATGACTTTTCTAGGTCTTGCAGGTCTTGTAGCAACCCTTTTAATGGTAAAATCTCACTACTTTTGTATTTACATTTTGTAATATTGCAGATGAAAATAAACTCTATGAAATTCCGACTAGTGGACCAATTCCTCCGGAATATATTCCTCCTCCACCTCCACCACCCCCGAGTGAAGATGCTTTGCTGATGAATGGAAATTATGGGCAGGAGGATAATAAGTTTTCGGGGTTGATGCATAATAGAGAGAAGCAGGAAATCAAGACAGTGAGGATTGTGAAGAGGGAGTCTGAGAGGAGACAGAGAGATCGTGGCGACAGAACAGGACTGGGGATTCCTCTCATGAATGGATTGGTAGCTCCTGGAGGAGCCAAGAGACTCGGCGAAGATGAATTCGGAGGATCTCAGCTATTTGAGGTAAATTGATTGTTGAATACGATTGGATCTTTAAATCTAAATTCAAATCTAAAAAATTAGTCAAATCAGGCGCTATGCGCCTACAAAGAAGGGTTTCGTAGCCTATTAAGTCGTTAATTGAGACGTTCAAATCTTTCCCCTTCCCTATCCTGTTTGATCATATCCTATCCTATCCGCCCCTCCCCTGCCAATCTCTCACTTCCCCTCCATCCCCCTCCACACCCAACCACCACTTCCCTCCACTTTGCCTTCCCTCCTCTCATTTCCCATTCCCTCTCATCCCATCGCTTCCGCTCACTTTCCAACCACTCGTATTTCACAGCTTCCCCTCAGTTTTCCCCTTCCCTCAAAACCCTTTCTCACTTCACCACCAAGCCATTCCCTCAATTTGCTTTCCCTCACCCATCTTCACTTCCCTAACTTTGCCTCCCATCCACTCACTTCCCATCTCCTCTGCTCCACTAACTTCCCATATTTTCTCATCCCATCACTTTACCTAACTTCCTTTCCCTCCACTTAATACCCCTACTCACTTCGTCACCGCATGCCTCCCTCACATGCGCCTGCAAAGAAGAGTTTCGTTGCCTATAAAGTCGTTAATGAAGTCGTTCAAATCTTTCCCCGTCCCTGTCTTATCCGACCATATCCTACCCGATCCTCCTCTTTCAACCTCTCACTACCCCGTTCCCTTACTTCCCATCTACACCCCTCACTTTACTTCATCTCACCAACTTTCACTTCTCCCACTTTGCCTCCCCTCGTCTCATTTCCCATCACCTTTCCTTCACTCACTTCCCATCTTCTCTTATCCCATCGTTTCACCTCAATTTCCCCCTCCCTCCACATCCGTACTCACTTCGCAACCACACCACTCCTCACTTTATCTCCCATTTCCTCCTATCGCTCCCCTTCACATCCTCCACACCTTTTCTCTCTTCGCCACCACACACCTTTCTCACTTTACCTCATCACTCCTCCCATGGCCCCTCTCCCTCACACCCTTCGCTCGCCACCCTCACTTCCCACCCCCTCTCAACCCGTTCCTTCTCCTCACTTCTCTCTCCTCCTCTCTATACCCCTCCTCACCTCACTAACCCTCACTGCCCTTCCGCGTCCACTCTTCCCCTCTCCTCCTTACGTTTTTCCTTCCTTCCCCTCCTCTCCCCTCACGCTACGAAACCCTAAAAACTGAACAACAATCATTTGATAAATAAATTTTACTTACAGAAGGTACAACTGGGGAGAGTAATCGAAGAATCGCCAATTTCCCACGCTCAAAGTACAGTTCAGTTATCCGAAATGGACGAAGTTCAATTTCAGAGAAGCATGTCCTTACCAAGAGGATTTGGAGGCCAACGTCCTCATCCAGCAGTTCATCAAGTTCCTGTCCTTCCACCTCCAAGAAGCGACAGCATGAATGCCCTCAAAAATATGATGGCTCGTCGCCACAGAGTCAGGGTAAGACAAACATTTATTTTAAAACTTAAAAAATTTTTCCCCGAGTATTTTTTCTTTACACTAGCATATCATCAATCGCGCGCTACGCGCGCGTGAAGTTTTTCCGTCTGAGGGAAAAAATATTTTTTAATACAAAATAAAAAATTCGAATAACTATTTATTAGTTTAAAGTTTTTGAACGAAATTCGAGCCTAAATTATATTATAGTCACTTTACACCAAATGGAAATGAGGTAAAACGGTAGACGCTTACCATTCGAGGAAATAAATATTATTATCAGCTTGCTTTTAAGGTTAAATAAATATAATTTTCCGAAGATTCTTGAGAAAATTCAAAAAGATTTTTGAAGATTCTAGATATAATTATAATTTTTATTTTGTTTTTAATTTTTTTGAACATTTACAAATTTCAAATTATTTTGGAAATTTTTTCAGAACTTCTCAATATTTTTCATTTGATTAAAATTTTTTTTAAACCCTGCAAAATTAAAAAAAGTGCCTTAAAATCTTCCTGATTTTTTTCGACAATTTAAGACATTATTAAAAATGTTTTGAAATCTTTTACGATTTTCTCTAAAAATTCATTTTTCAAACAAAAAAAATCATTTGAAATTTTCCCAGGAGTCTTAAAAAAAAATTTTTCATTATCTTGAAACCTTTTAAAATTCTTAAGAAACTCCTTTTTCCGAAATCTTGAAAATCGTTTTGTGTCTGAATTGTTTCAAATCTTTTCAAGTTTTAAATTATTTTCGAATCTTTTCAAAACTTCTCAAACTTCTAAATATATTTTGAAATAATTCAAAGTTTCCTTGAATTATTCAAAACTTGAAAAGTAATATTTTTAAATAAAACATGAATCGTTTGAAATTTTCCGTTAAAAATGTTATTAATAATCTATATAACATGCCCAAGTTTCAGAAATTGTTGTGTTTTTTTAGTTTCAGTTTATGTAGGAGAATAACTCATTTATATGGGCCTCATAAAATCAAAATAAATGTTAAAAGTCTAGTCAATTATTATAGGTACAAATTTTTTTGAAATGTCGAAAATTTTCATGCATTTAAAATACTTATGAATGAAAAGTTGGGAAAACTTTAGCAATTACAAGATTGAGGGTCATGTTCTATTTTCATTTATGAAAGTTTTTACTGTTTGCAGATGCATTTCACATTTTCAACTTGAAAAAGTTTCCATATCACTAAAAAACTCTTTAAATAATTTATAGAGCTTCTGAAATTTTTTTTTTGAAAATAGGATTTTCTCAGAGATACAAAATAAGATTTAATAAAAATTTACAAATCTAAAGCGCTTTTTAATATTATTTAGATTATGATTTCGCAACCCTAAGATTCAGCTCAAATTTTTTTTAGTTCATAAAGCACCTTCAAAATCAACTTCAATCCCAAAAATTGGAAATTACCGGAAAAAGAGGTATCAAATATGATTATAAACGAATATAAATCATTCCGAAATTGTGATGAAAATATCCGGGGCAGATTAGCAAATTTCAAAATTTTTTTCTTGTAAACTCCTTCAAATTAAATAAGATATCTTTCGACCTCTAAAAGTTACTATTTAAAGTTTCTGACATCAAACTTTTTATTTCTTAAAAATCTATAAGAACTGAGAAGACCTGATCGTGAATATGGTAAAATATTACATTTTTGAAAGTTTATCTAATATACTGTATTTTTTAGGCCAATTGAAAGACATACAAATTTCTAATATGTACGAAAAATAGATTGAAAATTATATATATATATATACAAAAAAAATTGGTCAAACAACCACCGCAGGGTCCCCCTGCAAATCCAGGAAAAATAAATTTTTGCTTGAATTACAAATAACTTTTAGGTTACTTCACTTGAGACTGAGGTTCGTTTATGAAGCAAAGTTTCCATTTATTAAATAAAAATCCTATTTGAGTACAAATATGCATATTTTGGGTGATGAAATGTTTAATTTATTATATCTTTTGAAAACATTTAAATAGTTTATCCAGTAACCTAAATTTCCGCTGAAACATTAAAATAAGATAAAAACCTTATTATTTTAAAAGTTTCAAAGAAACTTTTTACATGATGTTCAGATTTTGCTATTGAGCTAGCAGAGAAAAAAAAATGCTTTCCCAGATATCTACTAAAAACTTGACATATTCTCTTTGGCCTCTGAAAATTATTATCAAAAGTTTTTGAGCTGAATCTTTCTAGTTTTTAAAAATCTATAAAAATTCAGAAGACTTCATCGCTAATATGCTAAAATATTTAACTTTCATCATTCAAAATATTTACGTAAATAACATATTTGCATAGTGCATAAATTCTATAGGTTAATTTAAACGTTGAAAATATAGTTTTCAATTTACAGTCGAATTTACAAAAAACAAATTTCCCATAGCTAAGACAACATGAAAAATTTATAACCTTTTTTAAAAAAGAGACTTTTTATATGGTTAATAGAATATGTTAGTCTATCTTTTTTAAGATTGTAGTTGAAAAAAGTCTTCTAACCAACTTTGATTACTTGGATTCTTTGTTATGTTTCTTGAACTGAACACCTTCAATTGTTGACCTTTGTTCCATTGATTATCTTTAGTGAATTCTCATTATTTAGATAACGTCTTATATTTCTCATAAACTTGAAGTTTGCAGACTCTTCTTTTCAAACGGCAAAAAACGACAGCTTCATCCAATCATGAACACGGGCGGGTTTCCCGACAAACATAGTTTCGAGATATTAATCGAAAATGTCGCCATGTACTTTTCATTGGATTAATTGAATTAAATGATAAAAAAACATCTTCCCTAAATATTTATTTTCAACCCCCTTTTCGTTTGAACCTTCTCATTATTTTGTTTCCACCTTTTTTTGTTTCATTTAATTTCACCGACCCCGTAGTTTGAGAACCAGGATGGAAGTTCCGACAGCACTCTTTCGCCGCACACGGATAGTCCCTCGTCGAGTTCTTACGTTCCGATGAGTTCTCCAAACTATTCGACGAGTCCACCTTACAGTCCAAGTCAGCAGAATTACCAAGTGCAAAATTACCAGATAAGGAGCCAGAATCAGCAAGTGCAGTATTATCCACAATATGGATCGACATTTGGAGGCTCGATGTCGTCGATAAAGTCAGAAAGTCTTGGGGGAATTTT
Organism: Melikaiella ostensackeni; assembly: GCA_032362435.1. NCBI lineage: Eukaryota > Metazoa > Arthropoda > Insecta > Hymenoptera > Cynipidae > Melikaiella > Melikaiella ostensackeni. The sequence goes on from JAUMHM010000072.1 coordinate 20,776,400, forward strand.
GAGTCCTGGTCCAATGTCCCCGATGTCCCCCGTTTCACCGACAACTCTTAGTTGTCATGAGAGACTCTTCGGATCTGTTGCGAGCATTAACAGTATTCAAGAGTCTCCCCAATTGTCGCCGATTTTTAAAAGCGAGGCGGCAAAACAAATAATTAAGGAGATGGCTGAGAAAAAAACTGATGGGCCGAGAAGAAGACAAGTTCCGAGGGAAAAGAGGAGACACTACACTGTCTCGAGTATCAAGCCTGTTTTTGATTTGGAAGACACGATCTCCAAAATGGTAGATTTTATCTTTATTTTATGATTTTATTCCTGGGATATGGAAAGCCTTGGAAGTTCGGTCCCTTTACAAACTGTATTATTTAAGGATTTGAAATCCACAGTCGATTTTCTTTGATGCTTTGGAAATTCTAATTTAATTTATTTTCAATTCCGTTTTTTAGGGAATGGGAAGAGCGAGAGACGATTTGGACATGGAAAGAGCCCTGAGACCAAGGATAAATGCTCCAGACGTCGTGAGATCGACCTTAAGTCACAAGGAATTAAAATACAATGAAAGCACGATCGATCAGCTGTTGGGAACACCGAACAAAATAATTATTCCCGAACGTTATATTCCCGAAAAGGTAATATTTTCCTTACCTCATGTTCTTAATATTTATTATGATACATTACTACAGCTCTCGTACTACTTCTTCTTTATTTTTAATGTGTCTCCTTAGGATTTACATAACTTCCATTCCTTTACATCTTTATTACATCAATTCCTCACAATCTATTCTTCCTTCTTCTTCTAGCCCTCGATTTCTAAAAAAGTCTCTCTTTTCTATCATATAACTAATTATAATCTTTCTTCCTTCTTCTGTATTCTTTGGCACTGCTCTTCCCGTTTCTGCATTCTCTTCATTCCTGTCTCACTTCGTTTTTTTGCTCCTTACAATCCTCATCACAGTCATCATCACACATCACATCACAATCCTCATCACATCCTCATATTTCCCCCGTTGCTGACTTCATTCTCAACTGTATCCTCTAAGAATCTTTTTACTTTTCCTATCACTATTTCCATCTCCTCGTTTACATTTCCCTCTCCCATTTTCACCATCTATATCTTTTCCCTAAATTCTTTTATTTCCTCTGCTGACCAATTGCCTTTTCCTGCTCTTTTTTCTTTCTTATTTTCTTTAGCTCTTTTCCGTTCATCTCTCTTCCTCATCTCTTCTGTAACTTATGTTTTCCCCTACCTCATCATCAACGTTAACATAGCCTATTACTGTACCTTCTTTCCTCCCGTTTGAGTGTACTCTTCTTCCTCATCTCCCTCTATATTCCGGTTTAAGATAAACCATCCTAACTCCTCCAGTCTATTCAGTAATTTTATTCCTTCTCTATTCACTACTTTGTCTTTGGACTTCCTCCCAGTCCGATCTCCCCCTCCCCCCCATTCTTTTCCTCCTCTTCCTCCTGTTCTTGAAAAACAAATAATAATTTTTTCTCAACTAGCTTTAAAAGATTTGCTAAACACCTTTCAAGAAGATCAAAAAAATAAAAATAGAGAAACACAAAAATAAAAAAATGCTCATATTTCGATGGGTTGATCACTCGACCTTTGAGTTTAAACCAAATTTTGAGATTTCAAGGATTTCACAAAAATTTCAAAAGATATAAATATTTCAAAGATTTCAAAAAAATATTTCACAAAGTTTTCAAGGATTTCACAAAGATTTTAAAGGTTTCAAAAGATTTTGAAGATTACAATGCTTTTACAAATATTTCGAATATTTCACAAAGATTTCTTGAATATTTGAAAGATTTCACGAATGCACGAATTTCACGATGGATAGATTGTGATTCATGATTCTTATCAATTTTTATAGTGTATCATTTTCAGTATAGAACCCTGAATTGTTCAAAGAATTCCTCTAAGTAATGGGCCATCCATAAATTACGTCATACATTCTGCACAAAATTGTCGGAAAATTGTGTTACGTAATTTATGCATAGTATTCTAAAAATACGTAATGGTTTTATTTGACAATTTTGACCCCCTCCTCACCTCTACGTAACACTTTTTGTATAGTAAGGGTATGTAACTTTAACATTAGAGTAACGCACGAGGTAGCCCCCCCCCTGATGGCGTTACGTATTTTTTGAACGGCCCCTGAGCTAGAAATTAATTATTTGAAAATATAAATCTAGATGTTCGAAACGTTTTTTCAATGTCAGTTAAAAAAAAGTTTATAATGTAAAAAAACAGAAATTGAACAAAATTATTAACAAAAATATCGAAATTATGAAGATAAGAATTTTTCAAATATGAAGTTTGCTAACTAATCTTTACCTAATATTTATGACTTCTCAATGTTTTCGGAGAAAGGCATTTTTAAAATATTCCAATTCCAATAGGTCAACTTTGAGAGTACGTATATGATGTTTTTGATTTTCAACTATAGAATTGATTTATTTGTCGGGTTTAGTTCGTTGATGAAATCGTCAGCCATTTCTTCGCTGTGGATTTTTTTCAGATCAACAAAATTTGGAAATAAATCGATTAGAAAATACTTGAAATTGGCGTCATTGAAGAGAATTACTTTGAAAGCTTCTTGATTTAAAATGTTAAAAATTTCTGTTTACGATTCTTGAAAAATGAATCGAAATTTTGTTTAAAAAAAATAGGAAAAAGGGTCACAATGCTCGATTTTAGGTATTTTAGGGGATTTTTTACATTTAAGGGGAGAGAAAGGGGATTAGGTTAAAAAGGCGCACGGATTGTGTTCCCCGCAAATCAAAAATATTTTAATAATTTCATGCTTTAATGATTTTTTTTCTTATTTCTCTGAATGATGAGCTGAATTTTATGTTTGAAAACATAGATAAATTGCTTCTCCTTGAAATTATGTAGTTTCAACATTTAAAGTGACAGAAAATGATAAAATATACGTTTCGAGTTTTGAAAAATCAAGTTTCTCCACCCACCCTAGAGTGCAAGGCCTGTATTACATTCTAATACTCTATATTATTTTTAAATTTAACATTTTTTTAGCCGCCAGAGCTGACTGCAGAGGAAAGAGAACAGAGACTCAAAAAAGTTGAATCTATCAGAAAAATGCTTTCGGAAACTGCAGTAACGTCACCGGAAGGTGGAGGTTTGTTTCCATTTTTAAAAGATAAAAATTAATTTAAATTTAACTATTTTAATTTCTCGTGTAATTTTTCAAATAATAACTTTATTCCTATTTTCTTGTAGAAGATGAAAAAAGCGTGGAAAAATCAGATACTCTGAAACGAAAAGTTGCTGAGGAAAAGAGACAACGGGAACATATCCTTCAACTCAATCAAATTTTGGCAAAACAAGTAATGGAGAAGAGCAAAATGGTGGCTGGTACGTAAAAAAATTTAGATTAAAAATAATTAATCAGGGTCGTTGCCAAAATGCTGAGAATTTGATCAATCTTTATCTTTAGCCTTCTTTAGAAAAGACTCAAATTTGGAAATCAAATTTTAAAGTTTAAAAAAACTTTTTGAAGGAAAACTAATGAAAAATTCTCAACTTTTTAGCAATTAAGTGTTTTTGATTTTTGCATGGCCTAGTGCCATTAGTCTAGCAGTGTGACGCATGATCGAATGTTTTTTCGTGTTTTTGTATTGATGTTTCTCTTCTCTATTAATTATTATTTTATTCATAATTTTGTGTGATTTTTGTATTTGATATTAATTTCTTCAAAATCTTCGCTTCTTCATTCTTTTAAAATCCCAGAGATCACACTTCTGGATATACAATATCATTTAGAGCCATTTGCACGAAATTCTGGTTTCGAGAAATAAGAGATTTCCTTCCTTCTTTCCAATTTCGTTTCATTTTGATAATTATGAAATCGATTATATGTAACTGAATATGCAATTAGATTCAAAAGTTTCAGACAAAAAATTTAAATCTTTTATTTTTTGAGACTAAATTTTTCTTTTAATTTTTAATTATCAAATTCCGCAGCTCTTTACACTAAATTCAATATTGTAAATTCGAATTATTAAAGTTTCAAAATTAATTATCTGCTTTCTTTTTCCGTCTAAATAAATTGACTTACAAATAAACGAATTTTGATCGAAGATTGGAAATAATTTAATCTCCTGGCTTTCCACTTTTGGATTGCTTAAGATACTTATAACCCGAGGGGTTAATTACTCCTGCAATCTGGTGTACACTCTGCAATCTTATGCAATTTCGTGTGATCCCATGCAATCCTTTGCAATCCCATGCAATATTTTACAATCCCTTGTAATCCCCCCTTACGAAAAAATATGATAGGAAATTCAATGTGGGTACGTAATAATTTTCCTGTAATGAATTTCTTATAATTTTTTCGCAGTTGCAGAAAAATCAATAATCATTATAAGAACATTCGTATAGAAATGAGTCATGTTAAAATTTTTTAAGAATCGATGCAAAAAATGGCGGAACTGCAAATAAAAGATTTACTCATTTACTTTATGTAAGATTTGAAATTATTGTAAGGGATTTCATAGGCTTTGACAGATTTGAAGGAATTTTACAGAATTCTAAAAGAAATAAAAGATCTCAAATACATTAATGAATTTCAATGAGTTTTGAGGAATTTCAGAACCTTTTAAAAAGGTTTTATAGTATTCCACAATTCAACTAATTTTTGAGGATTTCATCGATTTTCAAGAGATTAAAAGATATTTTCAAAGATTTCAACGAATTTCGTAAGATTTCAGAGCAGTTCAAGGGATCTTAGAGGATTTCAAAGATAGCGAAACATTTCCAGGGATTTGCAGGAATTCTAAAGGATTCTAAGAAATTTTGAAAAATTTAAAGGTATTTCAAAAAATTTTGTAGCATTTTCAAAGATTTTAAGAGGTTTCTAGAGATCTTTGAAAAATAAATCAAATTAAATGAAAATTATCAGATTTTAAGAATTTTGTTAAATCTCCAAGGATTTGAGGGATTTCAGAGATTTCTAGCGACTTAAATGGTTTCTTTTTAAAAAACTTTAATGAATAAGTTGAATTTAATTCATGTTGAAGGGATTTCAGATGATTTATATTTATTCAAATGGATTTTTACGATTTCCAAAGATTTCAAGGAATTTTAGAGGATTTCAAAGGATCTCAAGAGATTTTCAGAAATTTCAAGGGATTTCAAAGAATTTTGTAGGATTTACAAAGATTTCAAGGGATTTCTAGAGAACTTTGGGAATTTCAACGGACTCTTAGCGATTCCAAAGATTTCACGGGATTTTAAAGCATTTCAAGAAATTTCACAAGATTGAAAGGATTTTATTGAATCTACAAGTATTTGAAAGATTTCTAGAGATTTAAATGGTTTTTTCTAGACAACTTTAATGAATAAGTTGAATTTAATTTATATTGAAGGGAATTCAAATGATTTCTGCTTATTTTAATGCATGTTTACAACTTCAAAGGATTTCATCAATTTTAAGGGATTTTATCGAATTTCTATAGAACTTTAGGAAATAAATGAAATTTTATTTCAAGGGAGTTTAAGAGAACTAAATTCTAGAGAATGAATTTCAAGGGATTGCTAGCGGTTTCAAAGTTTTGAAGGGATTTTCATGTATTTCAAGGAATTTTACAAGATTTGAAGGATTTTATTGAATCTCCAAGAATTTCAACGAACTTCAAAGATTTCTAGGGATTTAAACGGTTTGTTTTTAGAAAACTCATGAATAAGTTTAACTTGAATTTCATTCAAGGGATTTCAAATGGTTTCTACTCACTTAAATGGATTTTGACGATTTCCAATGATTTCGAGGGATTTCTGGAGAACTAAAATCCTAGAGAATGAAATTTCAAGGGATTTCTAGCCATTTCAAAACAAAGGTTTCAAGGAATTTTGAGGCATTTCAAGGAATTTCACAAGATTTAAAGGATTTTATTGAATGTCCAAGGATTTTAAGGGATTTTAACGAATTCCCAGAGAACTTTAGGGAATAAATTAAATTCTATTTGAAAGGATTTCTGCGGATTTTAAAAATTCCTAGGGATATGAAGGAATTAAAACAATTTCAAAAGATTTTAAAGAATTTAAGTTATTTCAAAAGATTCCAAAGAATTTCAAAATATTTCAAAAATCTCAAGGGATGTCAAAGAACTTTGTAAGATTTCGAAAGATTTCAAGGAATTTCAAAGAATTTCACAAGACTTAAAAGGGATTTTATGAGACCTCCAAGTATTTCAAATATTTAAGGGGATTTTACAAATTTGAAGGGATTTGTATATATTTTTAGGAAATAAATATATCTTATTTCATTTTGGAGAGATTTTTCAATTATTTCTACAGATTTCTATCTATTTTGAAAATTTCAAAGGATCACAAAAGGGGTTAAAATATTTCAAGGGATTTCTATGGATTTTAACGTATTTCGAAGATTCTAATGGATTTAAAAATAATTCGAAAGGTATCAAGGTATCTCAAGAGTCTCTAAAGAATTTTTATGGACTCGCTATTTTCGTGTACTTCCACATGAGATTATGAGTGGTGTAAAATAAATCGTTCCTTTGTAGTTTCTCTACTTCTTACATCAATTCTGTCAATATCGTTGTATTATTTATTCCAATGCTGATTATCCTATAATCGTTTTCTATATAATGAATTTCCTGTAATCCATGGAATCTTTTGCAATCCCATGCGATCGTGCAATCCCATGCAATCTTGCGATCCCATGCAATCTTGCAATCCCATGCAATCTTGCAATTTAGTGTACACCAAAAAATCCGAGTAGTTAACCCCTCGTTTTAACCCAGAATGAATTTATCATTTGCTGATTGTAAAAGTAGTGTTGTTTGGACCGTTTGTGCTGTGTGTAGGTAACCAGGCACACTGACTGAAAAATGCTTTCATCCCATGTAGGACTCGCACATCACATTACGTTTGCCAGGTTTGTTTGAAATTTTTCTTTTCGTTTCATTTGAAATAACTTCTTTCTCCAATCTTTTTTCCTTATCTTCGAATTAATGTTATCGTCACTACTTTTCTCACAATCAGTGTTGTTTCAATTTTTCTAATTAGATTCTGTTTTCTAATTTCCTGATGTCCTTTTTTTATTTTTTATTTTTAAAATTAATATCCTGTGTTTTCAATTAATTAAACAGTAAAGGCCCTGGCGACTCTCCCACTGGATCCTGATTCACGTTTCGATGACGATGACCTCTCGCCAGTCACACCTTTGCCTCTCTACCAACAAAGGGAAAATTTCTACTCCTAGAAGACAAAATGTATAAAAAATAATTTAAAGTACCCCCAATCAACAAAAGTGTATCAAGCATTTTCCTACTTGCGAAACAATCCATAAAATCGATAGAGAAACATTTTTTTAACTTTTGGAAAATTGAATCCAGTTTCTCAAAATTTTAACTTGATTTTAAATTTAGAAATTCAATCAAAATTCAGTCGCTTTTAGATTCTAAAATACAAAAATTAATTAAGTTCAATTCGAAAATTTGTGATCACAAAGTTCATCGTACACTTCCAAAACTCTAAATTTCTTTACCTGAAAGAAATTTCGAGTGCTTATAAAATCAGAAAGAAAAGGTATATCAACTTGTGATTAGGAATTAATATTAAATAATCTTAAGGTTTATCACTAACAGTTAATCATTAACAGCTGAAGTTTTAACCAAAGCCGGGCTGCAAGAAGCGTGAATGAAGAAGGAAAAACAGTAGAAAAAGTAGAATTCTGTGTGTGTGTAAATTAGATTTTAATCCAAATAGATACTCTTAAAATGAATTCATATATTAATTATTCAAAGTTAAGGTTGATTAACCAGTGCCAAACTCGTTACTTTTTTGACGAGCACAATAAAAGAGGCGTCAATTACCTAACACTAAATGTAGGTTCGAAATTTACTAAAGTGATGTTATTATTAAATTAAATTATAAGTTAAGGATTTAGCCATTCGGAATATCAATCAGGGTCAGAAAGAAAGAGTGGCTTTAGATTTAGATTTAAATTTGAATTTGGATACAAATCAAAAATCAGATTTAAATTTAAGTTGTAACTAAATTCCTTTTTTGGCCAAAATCTACAGAATTTAAGGAAAAGACTGAAATTGAAATTAATGAAAGTCTGAAGTTTTTTGAAAACATTTTTTGTGGAAGAAAGTATTTTTAATGTTTCAAATTTTTTTTTAAAGATGGAAAATTTTTTGTGTATCTAAAGCCAATCGCTTTCTTCGAAAGTAACTTAACTAGTTGTCACTAATGGTAATCAGCACTTTGTTTCCTCATCACTGTAGTTTTTTGTAAATTAAGTGGATAACAATAATAATAATAATAAATTATACGTAACATTGCGAGTTTGGAATTCAAAGTCTGCTTGGAAAAAATGAAAATCAGGATTAATTTCTCATGAAGCTTCTAATTTTTTGAAACTTGAATTCCCTAAAATTGCAGAAGATTCTAAAACATTTTCCAAGTAGATTCTTGAATTTCTAGTAAGTGTCTTTAAGTTCTATTTTTCTAGCTTTTTTCATATTTTGTCCATTGGCCTTCGAACGTCAATGACTTCGGTACAGCTTTAACGAAATAAAATCCATAATATCAGAGTGATAATTTAAAAAATTAAAATAACGTTAGTTTTAAGCTAGATTTTACTCTCAATAAGCAGAGTCGAAACAAAAAGAACAGAAAACGACAAATCTGAAAAGTGTACGATGAAAAAAGCTGTAAATTTTTCCTTCAAAGGAAATTAATTTTTTTGCAGGAATTATGTTCTACAAAAGACGTGACCACAAGTTTATTAATTAATCCGAAATTGTTTTGTCTTCGAATCATTTTGTGCATTTTAGACAATAACGAGACGGCATAATCGATCAACATTGTAAATTTAGCTTAAGACTCATCTTTATGAATTTTATCTCAGCATAATTTGTATAGATCGATTATTTAATTCTTTATTAGTTCTGTGTAGAAATAGAAAAACTACGAAACTTCTTCCGAAATTTGAAAGCACATTGTAAATAGAAATTTAATTTGAAACGTCAGATATCTCTAATCTGTATAATTAATATTCGTTAATTAATAATTAATGTACGAGAAATGCCAAGTTCGGTTTGGTGACGCGAATAGAGGAGAAAATATTTTTTTTATTTATTTTACAATTGGAAAATACACCTATATGCGACACTCGTGTGCTTGTGAAAAATGTGTTTCTTCCCTCAGAATGAAAATGATAAAAAATGATCAAGTAGGGTACGATTTTGTAAATTCATACTACTGGTGGAAAAATCCATCAAAATTACAAGAATGTAAAATTAGCTCTAGAAACACTTTCGCTTATTATCTATGTATTATATAGATATTGATTAATTAAGTGAACGTAAGTAAGGATAATAAAAAATCGAGATAATCAGAATGCTTCGAGTGATTATTTTTCTTGCACACAAAATATTGTGTTTGATCTTTTAGTGGAAGAAAAATCACTCAAAGCAAAATTTCCGTGGCAAAAAGCTTCGCTTTTTAAATCGGATTTTTTAGGCGCTCAATTCTCTTGTTTTCAAATTATAGAGAGCATTTTCAAATCTTTCGATCAGTGTACATTTCTTTACCCATTTTGAAATTGTTTTTGAGGCAGCTTTTGAAGAATTTTAAACTCTGTTTTAGATTTTGATTTTTTTTTATTGAAAATAATTTGTATATCGAGGATTTGAAAAGGCTGTGTATAAATCTGTTGATTATTGAATAGTTATGATAGTTAATGAATATAATAGAATCGTCATTATAGATATTGTGGAATAGTTAGGCGAGCGAATGATAAGAATCCAGCGTATGAGAATATGTTCATAATTAGGTATACATATATAAATAATAAATTAGGATTTTAAGGTCGTTTTGAGAACAAGTATAATATTATATCGGAGGGAGCGTTTTGTTGATCGCGACTGCGCGAATTATGCAGATGCGAACGTATATAATTTAATGTTACTACTGTTTCACGAGAATAAAACACAACTGGTTTTTATATCTGATTATTGTTCAATTTGCCCTTCGATAATTTTGTTGCCTAGGTCTTGACATTTTCAACCGAAGAAATATTTCTTTGTGCTTTATTTTGTATTAGCAGTAAATACACGAGCGCGAAGTGTGCGTTCACGTTCGTGGATTATTATTTCCTAGCATGTCTTTATTTTGTGTATACTCTCTCCCTTTTACGTGTTTGAGAGACTTTACAGAACCATTATATAATTTCTTATCAACAATCGTTAAATTCTACGATTCTACCCTAACTATTTCCTACATCGTCTTAATCACTATTCTTACTTCTAGACCCTTGCGACCTTGCCCTGTGCTTCCGTTTCCTCTTACCACCACTAATCTAAAAAGTGTAGCTCCATTTCACAACACCACTTCATTACTCTTCTTCTTTAGAAGTCATTTTTTGGCTTTTCCCCACCCCGTGCAACCAGCTCTCTCTCTCTCTCTCTCTCTCTCTCTCTCTCTCTCTCTCAACTCTTCCAGCTTCTTCATCTATTCCTCATCCTGACCATTCCCATTGTAAATCAACTTTATTCTCTATTCTATACTCTCCCTTTCCCCTTCGTCACCTGTAAACCTTTCTAG
>JAUMHM010000072.1:20800130-20810988 GCA_032362435.1 Melikaiella ostensackeni
GTTTGAAACAATTTAATTTGTATTCAATTTCACCTGACCCTAAAGCCAATAACGAACATCAACATTCCTTACGAGTTCTTATTATTATTTTTCTGGAATTGTGCAACGTTATTGAATTAAAGCTCCGGATCATCATGCCCATTTCGCTAGGATTCTAGAATTTTATGGTTTGGTACTCTGAAACTTAGACAATTGAACAATTAAAAAAAAACCAACTTGGTGATTTGACGATCAAGGGAGTTGATAATGGAAAAATTTATAAATTTAATAATAGATATCAGAGAATTTAAGAATTTAATGAGTTATGATGATAATTTCACAATGCAAATTCTAAAGGTGATGAGATTTTGCAAATTTTGTTTACGTGTTTGAATAAAAATACAATTTAAAATATTTCATATTTTAAAAGCGTCAATAGTTTCATGACTAGGTGAAAGTAAGTGGTAGGTTTAAGCACTTAAGGAATATTCAAGAATCTGAAATCTGAATAAGAATCTGAATAATCAGATTACTCCAAATTCTTAATTTCGTCAAATCCTTAAATTTACAAATGGTCAAAGAATGTTTGATAAATTCATTTCATAATATTTTAGTTGTTTAAAACGTCAATCTCAAGTTTTATTAAACTTGGATTTCATTCAGTCTGCAAGAATTGTAATATTTATGAAATTACGACCGCTTTAAACAATGAAAGGCTTCCTATTGAAATTAATTCCAATTTTCAAAAAATTTGAAAACCAATGGTTGCAAAAATTACAAGTCCTTTTGGTAGTCCTTAGTAATATTGAGTATGCTTGGTGGCACTGGACAAGAATGTAATAGTTCACTCCGGGTAGGGATTCGAACCCTGGCCGCCAAAGTATTAGGCCAGAGAGTCAGACTCTATGTGCTCATTGACCCTTCAAATTTGCTTCAAGTTTCATTCATATATATATAACTAAAATAACATATCTAGCCGTTTTTGAAAAAAGTTAAATTCAAGTTTGGAAAGAAATTTGTTTGCATATTTTAAATGATTGTATAGAAAGTGTTATTTTACGTAAAAAACTGAGTAAAAAAGTGTTAAAAAAGAATTGGATAAATTGAAAAGAGTGCGTTTCATGGACGTTTTGGTATGGCAGAAAATTTTTTTTTTCATTAAAGTTATTAAACATTCTCGATCTCGACTTTTCTTTATTGTTTATTACTTTCGGATATTTTTCGAACGTTCTAAATATTTAAAAAAGTATTGAGTCCTTTTTAAAATAAGTAAAATTCAATTCTACTTCCACAAAAAATATGTATTTATTTGAGAAGAATGCGCGTAAGGAAGCTACACAGAGAAAATGTGTTCAGTAGCCGTTACAAAAAGTTTTGTAAAGTCGGACATAAAGGCTTTTCGGTAACTTTTGATATTTATTTTGGGAACCTCTATAACCTGGATTGTAACGATTACCGTAGTCGAAACTGACGCTCTTCAACGCACTTCGAATTTGGTAATCGTTACAATCCAGTTTGTAACCGTTACAGTCCAGAATATAAAGGTTCTCAAAATAAATATTAAAAGTTGCTGAAAAGCCTTTATGTCAGACTTTTACAAAACTTTTTGTAACGGTTACTGAAAACATTTTCTCCGTACTCTTTTTTTGTCTCCTAAATAGATCTGATAATTTTTTATAGATTCTTTTTAACGCTGATTTCGAATTAGTTAACAAAAATACTCCATCACGTCAAATATTTGAGTGTCTGTAAGAAATGAACGAGAGGTGGTAGAACCTTCTATTTGGGCTCAAAGTTAAAGCTTGAAACTTCGATTACAGCCACCACTGAAGAAATGGTTCCCAACGGCTCTACTTTCAAGTCTCCAACTTGTTATTAAGCGAGATTGTAGCTTAAGGTTAAGGCTTCAATTTAAGCCCAAGTAAAGTGTTCTATCGCCTCTCGTTCATTTTTACAGACATTTAAATATGGCCAAGAACGCGTTTTGCCGACCCATCAACCCCGTTTTTCTCAAAAACCTCACGTGGTGGAAAATTCTTCTTGCGACATTCGAAATCAGAGTTCAAAAATCCATAGAAAATGACCAGAAAAATTCCGGAGACAAAATCGTGTAGGACAGTCTATTTATTACAGCAAGCTACGCTTCAGTTGATGGTGACAGTAGTAATGTAAAAGATATCTTTTGGGATTCGTTAAATGATATCATAGGTACTTGCGATCCTGTCGAAAGAATAATTTTACTCGGAGATATGAATGGATGAGTTGGTGTGCAACGCGAAGGTACTGACAGCGTAGGTGGCGAAAGAAGAATCGATTTCCGCGACATTATATCCACAATTAAGAAACTAAAGAATGTTAAGGCTGCTAGAGTGGGTGGTATCGCCGCTGAAATGTTTAAGAGCGGTAGCGGATATTTGTTTCAGCGGCTGAGCGAATTGATGAGTATAACTGTATAAGTTATAGAGCGATTGGCCTACTAAGTACCGTGGGCAAAATATTAACCAAAATATGGCAAGGTCATGGGAATAACTAAAGAAAGGATTTTTTGGATTCATGCCAAAGAGATCATGTGCGGATCATATACTTAGCTTGAGACAGATCATAGAAAAGAGTTTGATAGTAAACATAAATATTTTCTGAGCATTTGTTGATCCGGAAAATGCTTTCGATAAGGTGGATAGAACTAAACTTTGAGAAGTTCTGAAAGAGTATGTAGTGAATGGTTGGCTTTTAAAAGCAATAATAGCAATATATAATGGTAGTAAAGCGAGTGCAAAAGTAAATGGACAACTGAGCGATTGCTTTGATATTAAGCAGGACGTCAGACAAGGCTGCGTTATGTCCTGGATTTTCAATACAGAGGCTCAAAGTTTGAAAACGTCCAGTGAGCGAAATGAACGGCCACAACGCGTTCTGGTTGTAGCAAAAATGCCAGAACGCATTGTGGCTGTTTTGAAAACGGCTGATGGCTGAAATGAATATCCAGAACGCGTTTTCGTCGGTTTAAAAACGTCCACAACGTATTCTGATTGGTAGTTTTCAAAAAGGCTGACTCAAAATTGCCCTTTAGAATCGTCGAACTTTATTTACGAGGCATGCTTACTGTTGTTCTGTTTTACGTAACTCACTAACTGAAATGATAGAAGTACTTTTGGTAATTGTTTACTTTGATGAATCTTTCGAATTTTGGAGTAAATGGTTTCAAACCTTTTGCAAAATCTTCTATCTAGTCCAAAAGTGAAATATCAGTGTGAGGATTTATAATCGTTTTATACTCACTTTTATAGCTTTGGGATCGTTCACATATTACGTAACGCATTTTTTTTTTGTTTAAATAAAGAAGAGAATGAAATTGCCGTGAAATTAGAAAGGACACAACGATATAAGCAATAGAAAAACGTATTACGTAATATATGAACGATCCTTTTCCTGAATTGTTTCGAAAACAGATATATATTTTTTAATAATTGATATTTTTTATTTGAAAGAAAAAATTTGATTTTTTTTGCTAATCGTTGATCAATTTGAATATTTAAATTTTGATTAATGTGAAATGTAAGAATAGTAAACATTAACAATTGTTATAAATAACAATAAAATTATATATGTTTTATAAATTTTGTTTCTTCAAACACCCTACCATTAAACACGTATACTCCTGCTCGGGCTACACGTAAAAAGATGTCTAGTTACCATTTTTTAAAATCCAAAGTAACTGTTGATGTTATAAACAAGTTTAATAAAAAAAATGCATATCTTAGTCTTTTTTCGCATCTTTTGTCTTTTTTTTTTATCTTAGTCTATTTCACACTCTAAAGACTTTGTTCCTTCAACAAAACTGATTTTAAAATTGTCAAATATAAATAATATATACGATTTTTTATTACCTGATGACAATTTTTGATTGTTTAAATGAAATTTATAAACAAATACAAATTGTCTTTAAATTTACAATCGACAGATTTATTTTTTTCAGTGGAATCAATTTTAAATCACTTGGCAAAATCCTTCCATCATGAGACTTTATCAGCAAACAATAATTGTTTATTTTATGAACATTTTTCTGACCGATTTCACAACTTGAATACTTGTCAAGGAATGGATGTCGTTTTTTTACAAAATCGGCTACAAGTGACTCCAAAAGAACCTTATTTATTGAGAGAAGTTGTCAGCTGACAACATTTGCTATTTATTTAAATAAATTTTATAAGCAAATGTGGATTTTCGGCCATCTTTAGCCGCAAAATTTCGTTTTTTTCTACGGAATCGATTTTAAATTACTTGGCAAAATCTTTCCCTTATGATACTTGATCAACGAACAGTAATTTTATATTTTATAAACAATTTTGCTGAAAAACCCACAATTTCGTCACTTTTGAAAAGTGTGCCACCGTTTCTTCAAATAATTTAAATTTTACTGTCTATAGTGTCAAAGTCTTAAGAAATTACGAAATCGAGGATTTCTTAATAATAATGTTTATAAAATAAACAATTATTGTTCGTTGATAAGGTATCATCAGGGAAGCATTTTTCCAAGTAATAAAAAATTAATTACGTTGAAAGAAGGAAATCTGCCCGTTAAAAATGGACGAGAATCTGTATTTGTTTATAAAATTTATTCAAATCAATAACGAACGTTGTCGCCTGACAACATCTCCTAATAAATAAATTTCTTTCTGAGTTCTTGCTGTGTAAACAATTTCGTAAAAAAGATGACATCCATTTCTTGGCAAGTACTCAAGTTGTATAGTTGTTTATACAATTATTTATAAAATAAACAATTTTTGTTTGCTGGTACAGTATCATGAGGGAAGAATTTTTCCAAGTGACTCAAAATTAATTCCATTGAAGAAACAAAATCTGTCGATTGAAAATTGACGAAAACCTGTATTTTCTTATAAAATTTATTTAAACAATGTTATCAGATAATAAAAAAACCGTATATATTATTCATTGTAAACAATTTTTTAATGAATTCTGTTAGAGGAACTGAGTCTTTAGAGCACAAAATGACTAAAATATGCATTTTTTTATTAAATTTGTGTACAACATTAACAATTATCTTAGATCTTTTTAAAATGGTAACTAAGCATTGTTTTCAAGTAAACTCCGTAAAAAAATTGGAAAATAAAGTCTCCAAGTGTTTTTAATGTTGAAGTAGGATTTATACTCATTAATTATTGTTAATAAGAGAAAAAAGAATCTAAATTTCATAACCTGCTGGATATTATCTGTAAGAAGTATTTTTATTGATTTCATGATGTTTTACATAATTATTTGTAGTTTAAAAAAATGGGGTCGTTTATTCAAGAAAATGTCAACTTTGTTGTTGAATAAAAATTTAAAAGATTGTTGTTTAAGTTTGTCTTTCAGAAATTTCTTTGAAATTTAGTTAACTTTCATTCAAAACAAGAAACGCTCAAATCGGATAAAAATTGTAAGCAGCTCTAGGCTAATTTATCCAGAAAAGTTTTTTAACCCACTGTGCGTCGTACATACAGTTGAACGACTCTAAAAGAAAGTTTTGAGTCAGCCTTTTTGAAAATGACCAACCAGAATGCGTTTTGGTCGTTTTAAAAAGGACAGAACATGTTTTGGCATTTTTAGTAATGCCAGAACGCTAGACGTTTTTAGTTTTTGAGCCTAAGATATACATGTACAAATGTCTGTGAATGGCTCTCTTACACGAAGAAGGTATTGATCTCCGGACGTTGAAAGTGCGTGGATTTGCGTTTCCAGATGATAAGGTTGTTACGGCAGAATCAGTCGCTGATTTGCAGAGAATGATGAGCGGACTGGATACCAGCATGAAGAGTATAGGTTTCAATATTAACGTGAAAGAAACAAAAATGATTGTGTGTGAAAGAAGGGGTGAGAAAACAGGATGCAACGTTGCCTTACGAGGGCCGTTTGATAAGTAAGGTAAATTTCCCGCTAGATGGCGCCAAAATGAACTTTGTAATACATGGCCAAGAAATAGCACTCTTGAAACTAACAAGCAGCAACTCAAATTCACCAAGTTTCAGCCAAAACCGAAACTTAGTTTGCGTTTGGCATACGTTTGAAGTGAGCATGTCCGAACCGAACCGAACCACAGCTAGAGATGAAGCGCGCTCTAGACGCCCAATTGAGGTCATCACATTTGATATGGTGGAAAAAATTCATCAAATGGTTATGGAAGGTTGCCGAATCAAGGTGCGTGAGATTTCTAAGGCTGTAGACATCTCCACTGAACGAGTCTATAACATCTTGCACGGAAAACTGGAAGTTAAGAAGGTGTGTGCAAGATGGGTGCCGCGATTGCTGATTCCCGATGAAAAGCGCAACTGAAAAGATGTTTTAGCGCAGTCTTTGGCGAAGTTTAATCGGAATCCGCAGGACTTTTTGCGTCCATTTGTGACTGTGGACGAAACCTGGATCCACCACTATAAACCCAAGACAAAGCAGCAGTCAAAGCAGCGGATACTGACTAGTGAAAGTGCGTCAAAAAAGGCGCAGAGTGTTTTATCAGCTGGGAAGGTGATGGCCACAGTATTTTGGGACTCCCGAAGAATTATTCTCATTGATTACTTGGAATAGGGTGAAACTATAACAAGAACGTAATATGCATCATTGTTGAACCGTTTGAAAGCCGATCTACAAAAAAAATGCGCACAAAAAAGTGCTGTTTCTTCACAACAACGCATCGACTCACACCTTCGCAATCGCAATGGCAAAAATACAAGAACTGGGCTTCGAATTGCCTTATTACTAAACTTATCAAACGATCCTCGTAAACGAAGAAAGGATAGAACAAGTTGATGATTTCGCGTATCTTGGAAATCTATTAACAGTTGACGGAAATATATAGCTTTAGAGACATCCAGACGTATAAACGAGGGTAGAAAGATTATCGGTGCAGTAGGAACCATTTCTAGAGGTGAAAATGTGACGAATAAAGCTGGTGAAAAAAGCGTAGAAGAAACATTGATTGACAAGAGTGGAAGAATCTTGCTGAGATGGTTTGGTTATGTTGAGAGAATGAATGTAGGACATTTAACGAAGCAAGTGTATTTAGGTCAAGCGAATGGTAGCATACCCAGAGGTAGACCGAAGAAAGAATGGTTGAAATTTGTGAATGAGACTCTAAAGCGAAGAGATATGAAGAGTCGTAGAAACAAAAGAGCAGCATCAAAAGATGTATGGATGTTAAAGAAGCAAAAGATGTATAAAAAAATAAGTAAAATAATTCTATTTCATTTTAAAAAAATTATTTTATATTTTTTCGTAAAGAAACATTGAGTTTAACAACTTTTAGGTTGTAGATTGTTGAGGCTAATCGTGAGGAAAACATCCTCGTAACTCGGCAACTCTTATGCAATATTGACAATTTGCGAAATAGGACTTTTTCTGGAAACTTCGTGGATGATTGGGAACTGAGAATTTCTCAATACGAGGTGATCGAATAAAAGAAGAGTCTAGCGTAACGGACCACATCAGACCACAGATCATTGTCGTTCATTTCCGGTTATTCGTCTTGGCTTCTGTAATCGTTATACGAGGCTGATTTTATACCGTCTTAAAAGTGTTATTCAAGTCCTTGTCTAAATAAAATCTGTTTATTTTCCTTACAATCTCTACATAAAACGGAAGTGCATAAAATTGTTCTCAATTTTACATTTTAATACCCCCGTCAAAAAATTCCTTAAATTTTTAGGAGAAAAGAGTCCTTTCTGATTTAATTATAAATCTCTCTTGAGAGGATACAAGTTAATTATTTATGACTGCAATTTGTCTTGATTTACAAGTAAGATAAATCGAGTAAAGCATCCCGTGTTGAAGAACGAGTTGATAAATTGATACTGGCAATCAAAGGTGTGAAACTGTTAATCCGGTATATTTCTTAAAAGCTACTTTTCAAGAATGAATGAATTGAATGAATTGCGACGTTGCAAGTGGAATCTATAAATTTAAAAAAGTTGAACAATGCAGAATGCTTCAGTCTCGATATATTGATAGTGCAGGCTGTTAATATAATGCGATAAACGTTCCCTCTTCCGTGTACGATTTTGTCATGCAAATAAATCGATGCAACAATTTTCTATTGTTCGAAGAATCAAAATAAATAAACGATTATTGCAAACTTCAGAGGCGAAGTTCAAAGGGCTTTCAGCATTAATGATTGATAATAGTCAAAATAAACAATAGAAGTATTTAAATTGAGGATATATCTTGATGAAATTTTTATTTTTAATTTAGAAAGCTGCTGAGACAGAATCGTTATTTTGCAGAAAGTTTTTTTTTAAATTTGCATATAAGGAAGATAATCGAGTGTAAATAGACGGAAGGGTTCATCGTTTTGTAAATAAATGTCTCTCCACCCATGAATTCCATTCACGACGAGACTTTAAAATGCAAAGTACATCGAAGGAAGGCAGCCTTCGAATTCTATACCGCTCATTCACTTTGAATACAAATTCTTCCTGGAGAAAAGGAAAGAGTGGAAAAAGGAGCCTTACAATGTCAACTTAACAATGACTTCTTTGATTTTTAAACTTATTTTCAATTTTTTTTTTAAAGGTAGATTCAGAGTTTATGATTAGAAGAGAATCTAAATATTATAATACAATGTTAGTGATCCAGATTGATTGAAAAAGAGATAATGATGATCTTCAACAAATTTTCTTACACGCACAAGCAATTATCGACTTTTTTCAATTTCCTCTCGACAATGTCAAAATCATTTGCAGCTGGTAATCGGAATCGACTTTTGTTGATTTTGAACAGATTCATTTTTTTCGAATTATTATTTTGATCTTGATTTATTTAAAACTGAAAATAGCAATTTTTTAAATTTGATGATTTAGTATTTTGTGAAATTGATGATTTGAGGATCTAATAATTTTTTTTTAGGGTTGAAAGTTGAATTCCTATCTTAAAAACTCATTCTTTGGTTGAAAATTTCAATATTTTGTTAACGATTCTTTTTTTTAAATCAACTATTTGGCTGAAAATTCAACTTTTTCAATTAGAAATTAGTCTTTTTTAGTTGAAAATTAATCAACTTCGCCGAAAACTCATCTTTTGGGTTGAAAATTCAACTACTTAGCTGCCAGTTGAACTCTTTTGGTGAAATTTTCATTTTTTTGTTTAAAGATTCATCATTTTAGTTGGAAATTCATTTCTTTGATTGGAAATGTAACTATTTCGTTTGAAGTTAATTTTCTTAACTGGAATTTTAACTATTCCATTAGGATATTCGGCATTACAGTTAAAAATTTATCTTTGGTTGAAACTTCAACTATTTTTGGTTGAAAGTTAATTCTTGTTGTTTGAAATTTTAATTATTATGTTGGAAATTTAACAATTTTGTTAGAAAGATATACTTTTTGGTTGAAAATTCGTCTTTTTGAGAAGTAAATCAATTTTTTCAACTGACAATTAACCTATTCTAATTGTAGACTCATAATTTTAGTTCAAACTGCATCTCTTTGGCTGAAAATGTAGCTATTCCTTTTTTGATTGAATATTTATCTTTTTAGTTGGAAATTCATGAATTTTATTAAAAATCGTCTCTTTTAATAGGAAAGTAATCTTCTTTTCAATTAAAAATTCAACTATATGATTGAAAATGAACTTTTTTGTTAAAAATTCATTATTGCGAGTTGAAAATTCAACTGTTTTCTAGAAATTTTGTCTTTTTGGATTGAAAATGAAACAATTTGGTTGACATTATTTTTTACGGTAAAATATTTCTTGGCTGAATATTTAACTATCTTGTTACAAATTCGTCTTTTTGATTTGAAAATTCATCTCTTTTGGTAAAAATTTAAGCTTTTTTTGTTGAAGATTCATCATTTTAGTTAAAAATTCATCTCTTTCGTTGAGAATTTAATTATGTTGTTGAAACTTGTTTTTTTAACTGAACATTTAACTACTCCATTTTTGGTTAAAAAGTAATCATTTTTAGTTGAAAATTCAACTATATGGTGGAAAATTGATGTATTTTGTTGAAAATTCGTCTTTTTTGGTAGAAAATTAATCTATTAGAATAAAAATTCATTTGGTTGGTAGAAAATTTAACTACATACTTGGCTGAAATTTGAATTTCTTTGTTAAACAGTCATTTTTTGGTTAAAGATTCATCACTTTAATTGAAAATTCATCTCTTTGGATAAAAATTTTTTGATGAAAATTTATTTCTTTGTAGTTGAAAGTATTTTTTTCAAATGAAAATTTAACTACTCCATTTTTGGTAGAATATTTATCTCCTTTAATTAAAAATTCATTTATTTTATTGAAAAATCGCGATATTGCAAAATTTCTGCTTTAGTATTATAAATATTCTGTCGGTCCTCACCTATTGACGACTTTCAATCAAAGGTATAAGAACTGCCACTCGGCAGATATGTATGAAATTGTATAAAAATTAATTTTGGATCCGCAAAAAAGGATCATTTTCATCTGAATTTGATAATCAGAATGAACTACAACCGTTTGATATCCAAGGATTCACTGTGGAATGTTGATTGAATTAAATAAAAATTTTTTTTAATTGTCGGATGTAAAAAAATATTATTGACATAATAGTGTCATCGACCTCAGTGACCAGGTGAGGATCAATATCGCGAGAACTGGTCCAGGGATCATACTCGAATAACCATTAGCTTATCCAGTTAAGCACGGTTTTCAGGGATTCAGCTTGACATGGGATTACCATTACAGTATAAAGACAGTAACGGCAATGTCACCATGATCCATGATCGCGAGCATGATCGTTAATCGAAAACCGGTCGTTGTCGATCATTCCCCCATGAGGATCCCCATCTCATCCCTTCTCTATCATTGCTTCCCTACTCAAAAGTCAAAACTCCAACACGTTGCAGAATCGCGTGACACC
>JAUMHM010000072.1:20816525-20841721 GCA_032362435.1 Melikaiella ostensackeni
ACGGATCTCAGAGTTTCCCTCTACAGGTTTCACTCATTTTCACGGATTCAGCTCGAAATAGGTAGTTTTATCAAATACATTTATTAAATTATTAAATTATTCTTCTATAATTTAATTATAATTTTTCAAATTTAATTTTGTATTCTTTTTGATGATTAGAAGTGTTTTAATCGGAACATGCTTTCAAACGAATGAGGCATTTGCGATAGTGAATTAATTGTGTGATAATAAAATTGGTCAGTATATGCTGATCCGAATTCAAAGAGGGAATCTGGATCTGAAGTTACCGATTTATTGGACTCTCAAATACGAGTAGAGTTTTCATCCCATTTTAAAATTGTAAATTTGAAGACTTGTCAAATCTCAAATCATCAAACTTGTGCTTAAGAAATCCTTAAATCGTCAAAAGTGAAATTTATTCAATTCCCCAGTCAAGAATAATTTAATATCCAAAAAGTCTTAGATACTCAAATTACTTCAAATTCTCAATTTCCTCAAATCCTCACATTTACAAATGGTCAACTGACCTATTTTCGCGGTTTCAGCTCGAAATAGGTAAATTTATCAATGACATTTTTTAAATTATCAAATTATTCTTCTATAATTTACTTAAAATTTTTCAAATTAAATTTTTTATTGTTTAATATGGTTTCGAAAGAATGAGGCATTCGCGATAGTGAACTAATTGTGTGTAATAAAATTGGTCAGTGTTTGCTGATCTGAACAGAAAGCGAGAATGTGGATCTGAAATAGAAGATTTATTGAATTTTCAAATAGAGTTTTCATCCCATTCTATAATTGCAAATTTGAGGATTTGTCGAAATCTTAAATCATCAAACTCGTACTTAAAAAATCCTCAAATCATCAAAAGTAAAATTTAATCAATTGCCCAATTAAAAATAATTTAATATCCAGAAAGTCTTCAGATACTCAATAGTCCAAATTCTCAGCCTCGTTAAATCCTCAAATTCACAAATGGTTAATTGACTTATTTTCGCGGTTTCAGTTCAAAATAGGTAGTTTTATCAATGACATTCATTAAATTAATAGGTTATCAAATTAATTTTTTATCGTTTCTCATGATTAGAAGTATTTTAATGGGAACATGGTTTCAAACGAATGAGGTGTTAGCGATAGTAAACTAATTGTGTGATACTAAAATTGGTCAGTGTTTGCTGATCTGAACTTAAAGAGAGAATTTGGACCTGAAGTTACCAATTTATCAAATTTCTAAATGGAGTTTTAATCAATTTTCAAATTATAAATTTGAGGACTTGTCAAATCACAAATCATCAAACTCGTACTTAAGAAATCCTCAAATCATCAAAAGTAAAATTTAATCAATTTGCCAATTAAGAATAATTTAATATCCAGAAATTCTTCATGAAGACTTATTGTTATATGAACTTAATTCGGATCAGCAAACACTGACCAATTTTACTGTCACACAATTAGTTTACTGTCGCTAATGCCTCATTCGTTTGAAACCATGTTCCGATTAAAACACTTCTAATCATCAAGAACAATGAAAAATTAATTTCGAAAACTTTAATTTAAATTGTAGAAGAATAATTTAAGTATATAATTTGACTTCTGCAGATACTCAAATTACTCCAAATTCTAAATTTCGTCAAATCCTCAAATTTACAAATGGTCAATTGACTTATTTTCGCGGATTCAGCTCGAAATAGGTAGTTTCATCAATGACATTCATTAAATTATTAAATTATTCTTCTATAATGTAATTATAATTTTTGAAATTGAATTTTTTATTCTTTGTGATGATTAGAAGTGTTTTAATCGGAAAATGGTTTCAAACGAATGAGGCATTCCCGATAGTGAACTAACTGTGTGATAAATAAATATGTCAGTATTTGCTCATATAAATTGAAAGAGAGAATTTGGACCTGAAATTGAAGATCTATTGAATTTTTAAATGCAGTTTTCATCCCATTCTAAAATTGAAAATTTGAGGATTTGTCAAAGTCTCAAATCTTCAAACTCATACTTAAGAAATCATCAAATCATCAAAAGTAAAACTTAATCAATTCGCCAATTAAGACTCATTTAATATCCAAAAGTCTTCAAAGAATTAATTGCTTCAAATTCTCAATTTTATCAAATCCTCAAATTTACAAATGAACAATTGACTTATTTTCGCGGATTCAGCTCGAAGTAGATAGTTTTATCAATTACATTCATTAAATTCTTTAATTATCCTTTTATAATTTAATTATAATTTGTTAAATTTAATTTTTTCTTCTTTGTGATGATTAGAAGTGTTTTAATCGGAACATGGTTTCGAACGAATGAGGCATTCGTGATAGTGAAATAATTGTGTGATAATAAAATTGGTCAGCGTAAGCTGGTTTGAATTGAAAGAAAGAATTTGCATCTGAAGTTACCGATTTATGGAATTCTAAAATGAACTTGTCATTCCATTTAAAATTATAAATTTAAGGGACTTGTCAAATCTCAAATCATCAAACTCGTACTTAAGAAATCCTCAAATCATCAAAAGTTAAATTTAATCAATTCCCCAATTCAGAATAATTTAATATTCAGAAAGTCTTCAGATACTCAAATTACTCCAAATTCTTAATTTGGTCAATTCCTCAAATTTAAAAATGGGCAATTGACTTATATTCGCAGTTTCAACTCGAAATGGGTAGTTTTATCAATAACATTCATTAAATTGTTTAATTATTTTCCTATAATTCAATAATTGTGTGATGATAAAATTGGTCAGTGTTTGCTGATCTGATATGAAAGAGAGAATCTGGTTCTGACATTAAAGATTTATTGAATTTTTAAATTGAGTTTCATCCCATTCTAAAATTAGAAATTTTAGGATTTGTCAAAATCTCAAATTATCAAACTCGTACTTCAGAAATCCTCAAATCATGAAAAGTAAAATTCAATTAATTTCCCAATTTAGAATTATTTTATATCCAGAAAGTCTTCACATACTGAAATTACTCCAAATTCTAAATTTCTTCAAATCCTCAAAATTACGAATGGTCAACTGACTTTTTTTGCGGTTTCAACTCGGAATAGGTAATTTTATCAATTAAGTTCATTAAACTATTAAATTTTTCATCTATAATGTTTGCTAAAGAGAGAATCTGGATCTGAAATTACCGATTTATTGAATTCTTAAATGGAGTTTTCATTCCATTTTGAAATTGTAAATTTGAGGATTTGTCAAAGTCTCAAATCATCAAACTCGTATTTAAGAAATCATCAAAAGTAAAATTGATTTAATTCGTCAATTAATAATAATTTATTATTCAGAAAGTCCTCAGATAATCAAGTAATTCCGAATTCTCAGTTTCATCAAATCCTCATATTTACAAATGGCCAATTAATTTATTATCGCAGTTTCAGTTGGAAATAGGTAGTTTTATCAATTACATTTCTTAAGATTTTTAATTTTTTACTATAATTTAATTTTAGTTTTTCAATACTAATTTTTTATTGTTTCTGATGATAAGAAGTGTTTTCATCGGAACATGGTTTCAAACGAATGAAGCATTTTGATAGTCAACTAATTGTGTGGTAATAAAATTTGTCCCTGTTTGCTGATCTGAATTTAAAGAGAGAATTTGGACCTGAAATTGAAGGTTTATTGAATTTTTAAATGAAATTTTCATCCCATTTTGAAATTATAAGTTTGAGGATTTGTCAAAGTCTCAAATTATTAAAGTCTTATTTAAGAAATACTCAGATCATCAAAACTAAAATTTAATCCATTTAACAATTAAGAATAAATTGATATTCAGAAAGTCTTAAAAAAATCAAATTACTCCAAATTCTCAATTTTATCAAATCCTCAAATTTAGAAATGGTCAATTGACGATTTTTCAAAATGTTCAAATTGGGTATCTTTCAAATCCTTCAATCTTTCCACTCAAGGTCAATGAATTTGATAATATTTTAGTTGTTTAAAACATCAATCTTAACTTTCATCAAATTATCAATTTTAGAAGGATCAAACCTGGACTTCATCCAATCTGCAAACATTGTAATATTCAAAAAATTAAGGAATCTTCAAAAATTTAATAAGCATAATAAGCATTTTATATTTACCAAGTCTTAAAATAATAAAAACAAACAAATTTGTATCTTGAAAATAAAAACAGTGGAAAAGTAGGTAACAAACAGCAAGCGAGATCACGGAAGTAACAAATCCAATTATGTAAAGAATTTAGGACGTCATGAACTATGGTCAAAAATCCAAATTCTGATAACGAGTCTATGAATTCTTATCAGATTCAATTCCGATAATATCAATATGTCATCAATTCCAAAACACCTGGTATCTATTTTTTTTAAGTTTATCTCACCTCATCATTTTTCCTTGAACTGGAAAGAATTTTGAAATATATATTCGAATAAGATGTACAATTTTTTTAAGGATTTTTTATTCATAAAAAATTATTGTTCAGTTTTAGAATGTCCTGCTCGACAGGGAAACTCTCAGTTTGTCTTTTCCTACTTATTGCGGCTTTTTTTCCAACATGCAGTGGTAAGTTTTGGGTTTTTGTTAGAAAAATGATAATATTGTTGTTGTTTATTATCAAAAGGGTCAATAACCCCTGCAATTTGGTGTACACTCTCTCTCTCTCTACAATCTTATGCAATCTCGTGCAATCCCATTCAATCCCTTACAATCCCATGAAATCTTTTACAATCCCTTCTAATCCCACCTTACGAAAAAATATTGTAGGAAATTCAGTATAGGTCTATAATGATTTTCCTATAATGGATTTTTTATAATTTCTCCGCGATTCTAGAAAAATCATTATAGAAAATAATTGTAAGAAAATTATTATAGGGAAATCAGTATAGAAATAAATAACCTTAGCATATTAAAAGAATTGATGCAAAAAATAGAGAAAGTACAAACGAATGATTTATTGATTTACTTAATGAAGGATTTTATGTTATTTCACAGGATTTAACAGAATTTCACAGATTTGAAGGAAGTTTATATAATTCCAAAAGTGTTAAAATATTTTAAATACATCAATGGATTTTAAGCGATCTCGTCAGATTCATAAAAATTTCACGAGATTTGAAATTATATCAGAGATTTCGAAATGTATCAGGGGATTCTAAGGGGTTTCAAAAGATTTCAATGTATTTCGAGGGATACCTAGCAATTCTAAAGATTTCATGAGATTCTAAGGTATTTCAAGAAATTTCACAAGATTTAAAGGATTTTATTAAATCTCCAAGAATTTCAAGGAATTTCAAAGATTTCTAGCGATTTAAACGGTTTTGTCTAGAGAACTATCATAAATAAGTTTAAATTAATTCATTTACAAAAGAGTTCAAATGATTCATACTTATTTTAATGATTTTTTACGATTTCCGAAGATTTTAAGGGATTCCAAAGGGTTTCAAGAGATTTATAGAGAACTTTAGAAAATAAATTCAATTCAATTGAACTTCAAGGGATTCCTAGCGATTTTGAAGGGTTTTAAGGTATTTCAAGAAATTTTACAAGACGTAAAGGATTTTATTGAATCTCTGAGAATTTAAAAGATTTCAAGGGATTTCAAATTTTTCCAGAACGAAGATCTATCTATCTAGAGATTTGAATCTAGAGATTTGAATAGTTTCGTTAGAGAACTCTGATAAATCAGTTCAATTTTATCTATTTTTAAGAGGTATTAAATGATTTCTACTTATTTTGAGGGTTTCTAAAGATTTCAAGAGATATTAAGGAATTTATTTAATTAAAAAGCATTTTGAAGACTTCAAGTTGTTTTAAAAGATTCCAAAGAATTTTTGAAACATTTAAAAAATTTCAAGGGATTTTTAGAGATCAAATTTTAGAAAATAAAGTTCCAAGGGATTTTATGGGATTTCAACGAATTTCTAGAGAACTTTAAGGAATAAATTAAATTTTATTTTGACTGATTTTTACTTATTTTACGATTTTCAAAGATCTCAACAGATGTTAAGGGATTTCAAAGAATTTCAAAAGGTTTACAAAATTTCAAGGGATTTTAAGGTATTTCAAGTAATTTCATAAGATTTAAATCATTTTATTGAATCTCCAAGCATTTGAAAAATTCCAAGGGATTTCAAAGATTTCTAGAGATTTAAACGGTTTTTTAAATAGAACTTTAATGAATAAGATTAATTCAATTCATAATTAAGGGACGGTAGCCGGGGCTAACAGGGACTCTCTGGAAAAACCGGACCACTCATAATTTCATATTTTATAAGTTGATTTTTCTTTTTCTGAATAGAAACCCAAAAAATTTTTAATTGTTCTCTGTAAAATGAATGTCAAATCTTCTTTTAGAGATTGTTTGGTTCAGTTTCGTTAGGAAGCTTTAATAAAAATGATATTTATATAAGGTTGTCATTTTCTGTATTTTGGTTAAGTCTATTAAAAAAGGCTTCGAAAACTTTACTTGCAACATTTTTTGGATATTTATGTTACTTATCATATAGTATATCGTCTTAACAAAATTATTGGAAATTTTAACCAAGACAAGATGTTTGGCTTTTACTGTAGAACGAATTTTATAAAAAGTTCCAAATTTGTAGAGGAAGTCGGACATGGTCAGGAATTATATACCGAATGTGAAATCGTCCCGTTCCTTTCAATAATCTGTTGAGAAATTTGAAAATGCCAGTCTCGAAGTACAAACAGGCAGAATTTCCTAAATTATTTTCTCATTTTGTGTTCGTATAATTATAAGGTTATGACGTGAAACAAGACATTTGGTTATGCTTTCACTGAATAAAGTATGTATTTTTTAGTTTATACTCAAGGTATTAGTTTAATTTACTTTGAAATAACAACGGAAACCTAAAATTTATGAGATTTTGCCATTCAGTCTTACAGAATAGCGTTTTTTGCTTATTTATTTAAAGTGGACGCCTTAGCCCCACCCTGAGGAGTAAAGACGGACAGACTTCCGATTGCAGTAACTATAGCTACTTATTGCTGAATTAAATGTTTTAACTTCACTACATATATACAAAACAAAGGGTCAGAAATGATATATTTAAAGTATTAATACCTAATTATAATTCCTTTGTGTATTTTATTGAGAAAAATCTAAAAACATGTCCCGCTTAGCCCCGTCTTACGGGATTACAGATGATTTCTACTTATTTTAATAAATTTTCACGATTCCAAAGATTTTAAAGGAGTTTGCGGGATTACAAAGAATTTCAAGGGATTCCTAAAGAACTTTTGAAAATAAATTAAATTAAATTAAATTTCAACGAATTTTTACGGTTTCCAGATTTCAATTGATGTCAAAGATTTTTAGGGTTTTGAACGTTTTTTTTCTTAGAAATCTCTAATGAATACTTTTGATTTAATATTATTTAATTTAATTTTAATTTAATTTTATTGAAATTAAATTGACTTTCGAGAGACTCTTAGCGACTTTAAGGGACTTTAAGGTGTTTCGATGAATTTCACAAGATTGAAAGAATTTTATTGAATCTACATGGATTTGAAACATTTCCAGGGATTTCAAGTATTTCTAGCGATTTCAGGGTTTTTTTAGACAAGCTTAATGAATAAGTTTAACTTAATTCATATTCAAGTGATTGCAAAAAATTTCCAGAGATTAAACAATTTTTAAGGGATTTCTGGAGAACTTCGGAAATTCCAATGGGTTTTTAGCAAGATTTCAAGGGATTTCTAGGGAACTTTGGAAATTCCAAGGTATTTCTAGCGATTCCGAAGATTTCAAAGGATTTCTGGAAAACTTTGAGAATTTCAAGAGATTCTTGGTGATTCCAAAGATTTCAATGGATTTCTAGGAAACTTTGGAAATTTCAAGGAATTCTTAGCGATTCCAAAGATCTCAAGGGATTCCTAGAGGACTTCGAAAATTTTAAGGGATTTTTAACAATTCCAAAGATTTCAAGGGATTTCTAGGGAACTTTGGAAATTTCAAGGGATTCTTAATGATTCCGAAGATTTCAAGGAATTTCTACGAAACTTCGGAAATTTCAAGGGATTCTTAGCGATTTCAAAGATTTCAAGGGATTCCTAGAGGACTTTGAAAATTTTAAGGGATTATTAACAATTCCGAAGATTTCAAGGGATTTCTAGGGAACTATGAAAATTTCACGAGATTTTCAGCGATTTCAAAGACTTCAAGGGATTTCTATCGAACTTTGGAAATTTCAAGAGATTCCTAGCGATTCCAAAGGTTTCATGGGATTTCCAGGGAACGTTGGAAATTTTACGAGATTCTTAGGGATTCCAAAGATTTCAAGGGATTTCTAGGGAACTTTAGGAATTTCAAGAGATTTCTAGCGATTCCAAAAATTTCAAAGGATTTCTAGGTAACTTTGGGAATATCAAGGGATTCCTAACGATTCGAAAGATTTCAAGGAATTTTAAGGCATTCCAAAGTACTTGAACGGGGTTTTTAGAGAACTTTAATGAGTAAGTTTCACTTGATTTATATGTAAGAAATTTCAAATGATTTCTACTTATTTCAACTGATTTTTACGACTTCCAAAGATTTCAAGGGTCTTATGGGGTTTCAACGAATTCCTTAAGAACTTTAAGGATTCAATTAAATAATATTTTAAGGAATTTCAAATGATTTCCTCTTGTAATAATGGATGTTCACGATTCCCATATATTTAAAAGGATTTCAAAGAATTTCAAGAGATTTGAAAAATTTCTAGGGATTCTTAGCGATTCCAAAGATTTCAAGAGATTTCTAGGCAACTTTTTAAATTCTAAGGGATTATTAGCAAGTCCAAAGAATTCAAGGGAATTCTAGAGAACTTTGGAATTATCAAGGGATTCTTAGCGATTCTAAAGACTTCAAGGGATTTCTAGTGAAAATTGGAAATTCCAAGGAATTCTTACCGAGATTATATATTTCAAGGGATTTCTAGGCGAGTTTTGAAATTTTAAGGGATTCTTATCAAGTCAAAAGAATTCAAGCGAATTCTAGGGAACTTTGGAATTATCAAGGGATTCATAGCGAATCTAAAGATTTCAAGGGATTTCTAGGGAACTTTGGAAATTCCAAGGTATTTCTAGCGATTCCGAAGATTTCAAAGGATTTCTGGAAAACTTTGAGAATTTCAAGAGATTCTTGGTGATTCCAAAGATTTCAATGGATTTCTAGGAAACTTTAGGAACTTCAAGAGATTCCTAGCGATTCGAAAGATTTCAAGGGATGTCCAGGAAAATTTGGCAATATCAAGATATTCCTAGCGATTCCAAAGATTTCAAGGGATTTATAGGAACTTTGGACATTTCAACAGGTTCC
Organism: Melikaiella ostensackeni; assembly: GCA_032362435.1. Lineage (NCBI taxonomy): Eukaryota > Metazoa > Arthropoda > Insecta > Hymenoptera > Cynipidae > Melikaiella > Melikaiella ostensackeni. The sequence continues at coordinate 20,825,807 of JAUMHM010000072.1, forward strand.
TATCGATTCGAAAGATTTCAAAGGATTTACAGGGAATTCTGAAAATTTCAAGGGATTCCTAGCGATTCCAAAGATTTCAAAGGATTTCTAGGAACTTTGGAAATTTCGCAAGATTCCTAGCGATTCGAAAGATATCAAGGGATTTACAGGAACTTTGGGAATTTCAAGAGATGCCTAGCGCTTCGAAAGATTTCAAAGGATTTCTAGAGAACTGTGGGAATTCCAAGAGATTCCTAGCGATTCAAAAGATTCCAAAGGATTTCTAGGGAACTTTGAGAATTTCAAGAGATTCCAAGCGATTCCAAAGATTTCAAGGGATTTTAAGGTATTCCAAGGTATTCGAACGGTTTTTTTTAGAGAACTTTGATGAGTAAGTTTAATATGATTTATATGTAAGAAATTTTAAATGATTTCTACTTATTTGAATTGATTTTTACGACTTCCAAAGATTTCAAGGGTTTTATGGGGTTTTAACGAATTCCTAAGGAACTTTAAGGGATCAATTAAATTGTATTTTAAGGGATTTCAAATGATTTCCTCTTGTATTAATAGATTTCTACCATTTCCATATATTTGAAAGGATTCCAAAGAATTTCAGGAGATTTGAAAAATTTCAAAGGATTCCTAGAGAACTTGGGAAAATGAATGAAAATAAATTGACTTTCAAGGGATTCTTGACGATTTCAAGGGATTTAAAGTATTTCAGAAAATTTGACAAGATTTAAAGAATTTTAGTAAATCTACAAGGATCTGAAATATTTCAAGAGATTGTAAAGTTTTCTAGAGATTTAAGGGTTTTTTTTAGAGAAGTTTAATGAATAAGTTTAACTTGATTTATATTCAAGGGATTGGAAATGATTTCAACTTATTTTGATAGATCTCTACGGTTCCCAAAGATTTCAAGAGATTTTAAGGAATTTCAAAGGATTTATAGAGAATTTTGGAAATTCCAAGGGATTGTTAGCGATTCCAAAGATTTAAGGGCTTTCTAGAGAACTTTTGAAATTAAATGAAACTAAATTACATTTCAAGGGATTCTTACATTAGCAATTCCAAAGATTTTAAGAGGCTTTAAAGTATCTCAAGTAATGTCACAAGATTCAAAGGATTTTATTGAATCTCCAAAGATTTAGAAGATTTCAAGAAATTTCAAAGATTTCGAAGGATTTGAACGGTTTTCGAGAGATCTTGAATTTATAAGCTTAATTTGATTTATAAGCTTAATTTGATTTATAATCAAGGGACTTTATATGATTTCTACTTATTTCAATGAATTTCTAGAGAACTTCAGAGAGTAAATTAAATTTTGTTTCAAAGGATTTCTACGGATTTCAACAATTTGAAGGGACGTGAAGGAACTAAACAAATTTCAAAGGATTTTAAATATGCTAAGTTATTATAAGAGATTTCAAAAAGTTCAAGGGATGTCAAAGAATTTTCTAGGATTTCCATGGATTTTAAGGAATTTGAAAGAACTTTAAACGATTTAAGGATTTTATAGGACCTCCAAGTATTTCAAAGATTTTTGGAGTTGTTACAAATTTCGAGGAATTTCTAGAGAACTTTGGGGAATAAATTAAATTTATTTTGTTTTTAAGGGATTTTAAATGATTTTCACAGATTTTTAACTATTTTGAAGATTTAAAAGGAATACAGAAGGGATTAAAAAGATTTGAAGGGACTTAAAAATATTTCCAAAGGTATCAAGGGATTTCAACAGACTCCAAAGGATTTCCATGGATTTCAATGAAATTTCAAGCAATTTTAAAGATATCGAGGGAATAATTAAATTTTTTGTGTTTAAATTTTATTTGTGTAAGTTCGCTATTTTTGTGTATAGTACTTTCATATCAGATTATAAGTGGTCTAAAATAAATCGTTCCTTTGTAGTTTCTTTACTTCTTTACTCTCTTTTTTACTTTTTACATTAGTTCCGTCAATATTTTGTATTATTTATTCCAAAGCCGATTGTCCTATATTCCTTTTCTATGTAATGAATTTCCAATAACCCATGAAATCTTTTGCAATCTTATGCAATATTTTTCAGTCGCATATATACAATACCGTGAGATGGAACTAAGCGGGACATGTTTTCAGATTTTTGTCAATAAATTGCAGAAAGGAATTATAATTAAATATTAATGCTTTAAATAGGCTTCAAATAGCCAAAAACCGCTATTCTGTAATACTGAATGGCAAAATATCATTAATTTTAGGTTTCTGTTGTAATTTTAAAGTAAATTGAACTAATATAATAAGTAAAAACTATAGAATACGTACTTTTTTTCAGTAAAAGCATAACATAATGTCTTGCTTTACGTCGTAACCTTATAAGCATAAAAGCACAAAATTAGGAAATAATTTAGGAAATTCTGCCTGCTTTTCCCGGCTTCGGTCCCTCGATCATGAATTGAATTTAACTTATTCATGAAAGTTCTCTGAAAAAACCGTTCAAATTTCTAAAAATCTTTAGAATCTCTCTAAGGTTTTCAAATTTTTGGAGATTCAATAAAATCACCTAATCTTGAGAAATTCCTTGACATATCTTAGAATCCCTTCAAATCCTTTAGTCGCTAAAAATCCCCAACAATTTCCAAAGTTCTCTAGAAATTCCTTGAAATCTTTGGAATCGCTAAGAATCCCTTGAAATTTACAAAGTTCTTCACAAATCCCTTGAAATTTTTGGAAATCTTACGAAATTCTTTGATATGCCTTCAAATTTTCTATACCTCTTGAAATCCTTAGTAATCCCTTAAAATCCCTTGAAATCTCTGGAAGCCGTGAAAATCCATCAAAATAAGTAGAAATCATTTGCAATCCCTTGAATATGAGTCAAATTAAACTCATCATCAAACTTTTCTATAAAAAAAAAACCCTTAAATCTCTAGAAATCTTTGAAATCTCTCGACATCTTTCAAATCCTTGTAGATTCAATAAAATTCTCTAAATCTTGTGGAATTACTTGAAATACCGTAAGATCCTCTGAAATCGCTAGGAATCCATTGAAAGTCAATTTGATTTCATTCATTTTCCAAATTTCTCTAGAAATACCTTGAAAATTTTTTAATCTCTTGAAATCTTTTGGAATCCCTTGAAATATTTATAAATCGTAAAAATCAATAAGTACAAATAGATATTATTTGAAATCCTCTAAAAATAAGTTAGATTAAACATATTCATTGAAGTTTTCTAAAAAAAAGCTTCAAATCCCTTGAAATCTTTGAAATTCCTTGAAAGCTTTAGAATCGCTAGGAAACCCTTAAAATTTCATTTTCTAGAATTCAATGCTCTATAAGTTCCTTAAAATCATTAAGAATCCTACAAAATTCTTTTTTAATTGATTTAAATTTTTTGAAATTGTTGAAATTCCTTAAAACAAAATTTGAATGATTCCTTAAACTTCTCCTGAAATTCGTTGAAATTCCATAAAATCCCCTGAAATCTTTGGAAGTCGTGAAAATCCATTGAAATGAGTAGAACTTAATTGAAATTTCTTGCACATAAATCAAATTAAATTTACTCATTTAAGGTTCTCTGAAAAAAGTGATCAAATCCCTTGAAATACGTTAAAATCCCTTGAAATCTTTGGAATCGCTAAGAGTCCCTTGAAATTTCCCAAGTTCTCTAGAATTCCCTTGAAATCTTTGTGAATCCTAAAAAAAATTTTCTTAAATTGCTTCGCATCTTTTAAAATTGTTGAAGCCCCTTGAAATAAAATTGAATTTATTCCTTAAAGTTCTCTAGAAAATTCGTTGAAATCCCATAAAATCCCTTGAAATCTTTGAGAGTCTTAAAAATCCATTGAAGTGAGTAGAAGCCATTTGTCTTTCAATTTACTTTCATTTATTTTCCCAAATTCTCTAAAAATCCCTTGAAATTTTTCAAATCTCTTGAAATTCTTTGGAATCCTTTTAATATACAGAAATCGTGAAAATCCAATTATACAAGTGGAAATCATTTGAAATCCCTTAAAATAACATTTAACTAATTCCTTAAACTTCTTGAAAAATTCGTTGAAACCCCATAAGACCCTTAAAATCTTTGGAAGTCGTAAAAATCAGTTGAAATAAGTAGAAATTATTCAAAACTTCTTACATATAAATCAAATTAATCTTACTCATTAAAGTTCTCTTAAAAATCCGTTCGAATACATTGGAACATTTTAAAATCTCTTAAAATCTTTTAAATCACTAGGAATCTCTTGATATTCCCAAAGATCCCTAGAAATCCTTTGAAATCTTTTAAATCGCTAGGAATCCCTTGAAATGTCCAAAGTTCCCTAGAAATCCCGTGAAATCTTTAAAATCGCTAAGAATCTCGTGAAATTTCAAAAGTTTCCTAGAAATCCCTTGAATTCGTTGAAATCCCATAAAATCCCTTGAAATCTTTGAAAATCGTAAAAATCCATTGAAATGCTTAAAAGTCATTTGAACTTTCTCTCATATAAATCAAATTAAACTTACTCATTATAGTTCTCCTGACAAACCGTTCAAATCCCTTGGAGTACCTTAAAATCCCTTGAAATCTTTGGATATCGTAAAAATCCATTGAAATAATTAAAAATTATTTGAAATCCTGTAAAACGGGGCAAAGCGGGACATGTTTTTAGATTTTTCTCAATCAATTACACGAAGGAGTTATAATTAGATATTAATGCTTTAAATATATCATTTCTGATCCTTTGTTTTGTATATCATGAACTTAAAACATTTAATTCAGTAATAAGAAACTATAGTTATTACAATCGGAAGTGTGTCCGACTTTCTCTTACAACTTCGGAACTTTTTATAACAAATCGTTCTACAGCAAAAAACAAACATCTGTAATGGTCAAAATTTTCGATGATTTTCTTCAGACGATATACTATATGATAGGTGACATAAATATAAAAAAAATGCAAGTAATGTTTTCGAAGGCTTTTTTTAATCGACTTACCCAAAATACAGAAAATTACAACCTTATATAAGTATTATTTTTATCAAAGCTTCCTAACGAAACTGAAGCAAACAATCTCTAAAAAAAAATTTGAAACTTGTTTCACAGAAAGCAATGAGAAATCTTTCGGATTTCCATTCAGAAAAAGAGAAATCAAATTATAAAATATGAAATTATGAGTGGCCCGGTTAGTTCCGGTTTACGGTATTTTGCAATCCCATACAATCTAACAATCTTGCAATCTAGTGTACACCAAAAATCCCATCAATTAATCTCTCCTTAATTACATAGCAATTGAATAATAATCATGATTTTTCATTCCCTTAAAAATAGGAAATCAACCATCAAAGGTAGTTTGCTACTTCAGTAATTGGGCAATTTATCGACCAGGAATTGGTAGTTACGGAATAGATGATATTCCTGGTGAATTATGCACTCACGTGATTTATTCATTCATTGGTGTGAACAATGCTACCTGGAAAATTTTGGTACTAGACGACGAACTTGATGTCGAAAAAAATGGATTCAAGAACTTTACGAATCTTAAGCTCAAGTATCCTAATCTGAAGACAGAAGTTGCTGTTGGTGGATGGGGTGAAGGTGGAAAGAAATACAGCAATCTTGTTAGTGTCAAAGCAAGGCGTGAGATTTTCATTATAAGCGTTATTGGTAAGACATTTTCATTTTATTCCACATCACCAGATTCAAAAGCTTTTAAATAACACTAGTTATACGAAAAATGTACCAGAAGAAAAAAGGATTTTTAGAGTAATTGTGGGTCGCTTAAAAAGAAATTGACATTCATTTATTTTTACAAAGAAGCGTTTTCGAGATATTTGCGAAAAAACGTGTTTTTTTCAGTTACTGGCATAAATCTTGATAACTGTTGATCCAATTAGCATAAACTGTGTTTCATTCGAAAGGTATGATCTTCCACTTTTCGACTATACTATATATTGTCTGTGTCAATCGGATGAAAATTTTTTGGATTACAGGCGATGGAAGTAAAAAAAAAAGTGGATTTTCCGATCTTATTTGAAAATCACTCACTTTCAGTTGTTCCATTTTTTCGAATTTCAACGCCTATAACCCAATAAATTTCAAACCGATTGACATAATCAGTATATCTTCGTAAAGAAGAAGAACATAACTTTCGAATAATATACAGTTCATGTTAGTTGGATCAACCGTTTTCCAGATTTCTGCTAGTAACTGCAAAAAGAGTAACAAAACACGTTTTTTTTGCAAATTTCTCAAAAATGCTTATTTAGAAAAATAAATGAGTGTCATTTTCTTTTTCAGCAACCCAAAATTAGTCTAGAAAACACTTTTTCTTTTAGATACACGCGATGAACCCAAAATTTGTAAACTAGTGTAATCGAATTATCAGAGTTAAAATGAAGAAAGTTAAGAATTTGGAATTTTTTTAACCATGAAACTGTCTATTATAAAATCCTTAAATCATCAAATTTACTAATAAAATTTGATGCTTTATAAATTTTAATTAACTATGTACAAAACAAACACGCGAATGATTATTATTTGTTGTTCTCTCATGCAATTTTTAAATTGAAATATAAAATTAGTATCAATACACAATTTTTGTATAGAAATCCAATTATTTTTTTTTATTAAAAGTAGCGTTGTCTGGTTCGAAACGCCATCAAAACTAAAAATTGTACCAAGATTGTTAAAATAATCTAAATATTGTTCAAATTATAATGATTTTTGTTTGAAAATACCAATTTTCGGTGTAGGACGCCAACATAATCTAAAATTGTTCAAAAATTATGAATCTTCTTTGAAATCCAATGTTTTTTTTTATTAAAAGTACCGATTTCCGGTATAAAATGCCAACAAAACCAAAAATTATATGAGAATTGTGAATTTAATTACTCTGAATGATAATCTGAAGAATAATGATGATCTGAAAAATCTTATGATTTCTTTTATTAAAAATACCAGTTTCAGATTGTAAATTCTTCTTTAAACCTATTTTTATTTTGTTTAAAAGAACCGATATCCGGAGAAACATGTCAACATAACCTTGAATTGTCCCAAAACTGTAAATCTTGTTTGAAATCTATATCGATATTTCCGGTGAAAACCGTCATCTTAAACTACAATTGTTCGAAAAGTATGAATCTTCTTTGAAATATAATTTCATTTTAAATAAAAAATACCAATTTCCAAGGAAAAATACTAACATAATCCAAAATTGTTCAAAAATTATGAATCTCTTTTGAAATCCAATAAATTTTTATTAAAATTACTGATTTCCGGTATAAAACGCGAAGAAAACCAAAAATTGTACAAAAGTTGTGAATTTAATTACTCTGAATGATAATCTGAAAAATCTTATAATTTTTATTAAAAATACCAATTTAAGGTGCCAGTTTAAGGTTGTAAGTCTTCTTTGAAATCTATTTCGATATTTCCGGTGAAAACCACTAGCTTAACCTACAATTGTAAAAAAATTATCAATCTTCTTTGAAATCTAATGACTTTTTACTAAGAATACCGATTTCCGGTGTAAAACGTCAACATAACCTATAGTAAAGCTGTTGAAAAGTTGCGAATCTTCATTGAAATAAAATTTTTTCAAAATTAAAAATAACAATTTCCGACAAAAAACACTAACATAATCCAAAATTGTTAAAAGATTCTAAGTCTTTTTCAAATTATAATGATTTTTCTTTTTTGAAATACCAACTTTCGATGTAAAAGATCAATCTAACCTAGTATTAATTGATTAAAGATGTTACATTTCTTTCCTCTACTGGTCTAAATTCTTTGTATCATATTAATATTTAAATAATTTTGTTTAAATATTGATTTCAAAAGTTGTGAAAGAATGTGTCTCTAGCTGTGAGGAGACATTTCTTCACAACTTATAAAATGAAGAAACAATAATCAAAATAAGAAATGTATAAACTAATAAAGTTATTTAAATATTAATAGGAGAGAAAGAATTTAGGCCAGTAGATGAAAACCGATAGCATCTTTAATTATTGAATTTTAGCTGGCCAAAACCCACTTCATCAAAGTGTTATTTAAGTATTCTTGCGCGATCAAATGAAAACTTTAAAATTATGTAATAAATTATTGAATATATTATACATGTTTTATGTTAGTGTTTTTCTTTGGAAATTAGAGTTTTTAAAAAAGAATTTTCATATAGAATCATAAAGTTTCTGAAAAAACTCGAAATTTTTAAACAAATGTATGTTGTGTTAGTTTTGCCACCTTAAATTAGCATTTTTAAACAAAAATCATCATCAAGATTCCCAATCTTCAACAGTTTTAGGTTACGTTAACATTTTACACCAAAAATTCGTATGGTAAACCAAAAATCATTAGAGTTCGAAAAAGATTTGCAATTTTTGAACAGTTTCAGGTTATACCTGTATTAACGTTTTTCACGTGAAATTTTAAACAAAAATCATTAGATTTCGGAGAAAATTTACAATTCTGAACAATTTTCTGTTATGTTGTGTAAGTGTTTTTTGTCGAAAATATTTATTTAAACAAATTATTAGATTTTAAAATATATTTACAATTTTTCAGCAATTTTAGGTTATTTAGGTGTCTTTGATATGAAATTGGTATTTTTAAACGAAAATCATTAGATTTTGATCCAATGATTTTTGTTTAAAATAATAAAATTTACAAGCTTGAATAATTTCGGATTGTGTTAGTACTTTTTATACAGAATTGAAATTTTCATTTGAAAATCATTAGATTTCAAAGAAGATTCATAATTTTGTAACAATATTAGGTTAGTATCACAATTTGCAAAATTTTCTCTATGATTTCTGTTATTAAAATAAATTATTCGTAGATTTAATTTTTAAAATTTCGAATTTAAGATACAAAACAAATTCAATTAATGAAAAGCCAATCACGTTTTGAACAACAATGATTGCGAGATTTTCGAGGCATATCGTTACACCACTTTTTCAGATGGGATTTATACTTGGAATACTAAAATTGAAAACGTAACAAACATTTATCACTTTTACAATTTCAGAATTTATGAACAAATACAACTTCGACGGTTTCGATTTGGATTGGGAATATCCAGCAGCAACTGACAGAGGTGGCAAATTCTCAGACAAAGATAATTTCTACTTTTTCGTGCAGGAACTTAGAAGGGCTTTCGATAATCAAGGAAAAGGATGGGAAATTACGATGGCAGTGCCTTTGGCCAAATTCCGTCTTCAAGAAGGTTATCACGTTCCAGAACTTTGCGAGTAAGTTTATTATTATTATTGTTATTGTTATTGTTAGGGTTGAGACCAGAAGAGTCTCTGACGCTTTGGTAGTCCCGTTGCGTGCCCTTGTAGGCCTATGCGTGACCCCAAAGCCCTCTCCATACGGAGAGGACCACGGCCATGACCATGGCCGATATGCCTGACTCACTGATGCATTCACTGCCCGTGAGTGCCTGACGCTTCCACGCTATTGCGAGGCAGTAACAAAAGACATGAATAGTTGTCTCATCATCCTTTCCGCACAGGCGACAGAAGGGGCTATCTGCCAGCCCTATCTTATGTCTGTGATAGCCGAAGTTTATTAAAAACAACCAAATAATTTCACTATAATAATCTATCAGTTCATTCATTTATTCATTCATAAAGATCGAAAAGAAATTTACTGTCTTATGGAAATTTTTTGTGTACTAAAAAAGAACACCCAAAAAGTTCACAAATCAATAATAGATCTCGGAACTACCTACTTTCATCGCTCATTAGAGACAAATGTACAATAAATTTACAACAAAAAGAAAAAAGAGGGAGAAAAAAGAAAGAGTCAACTAAACCAACCTTTGGGTATCAACATGTTTCGAAGCCAACTTACACTACCTCATCAGCGGTAATTTATAGGAAAACAGCAGGTACAAATAATGAAAACACTATTAGATTAGAAAACCGTTATTACCTGAAAATGCAGAAGAGATAATAATGAGCAATTGTTATCTTGGTACATATTTCATTTCCTGATTGAAAATGATTTTCACATAGGCAAACATTTTGAATGAAAACTAAAGTCAATTTCATTCATTAATTGGAAATTGATTTGAACATAGGCAAAATTCTGACCAAAACTACAATCAATGTTACCAATTAATGACTCCAACCCAAATTTTGTTGTATCCCGAAAGATCTCTTTTTAAATTAATAGCCTTGTTACCTTATCTCTTCAGAAATAGCATTTCTATGAACTCTCTTTTTTTTATTTCTCTCATGACACAAAATTTGAACATCATCCCAATTAAAGTCATGACCATGTGTGAGTCTATGTTTTGTAAGGACCGAATAATATCTTACACTTCTATGAAAATTATTTCTATGTCCCTCTCTTCTTGTTCTGAGTGACCTCCTCGTTTGCTCTATATAAACAGCATCACATTGTCTATATTCAAATTTGTAAATCACACATTGTTTATCAAGTTTCTCACATTTATCTTTACCTAATTTTACAATCAAATGGCTTTTGAATGGAATTCTATATAGCGTATGTAATCCCAATTTTCCTAACATTGATTTCAAGATACTTGAGATTTTTCCTAAATAAGGTTAGACAACCGTATTGTATCTATTGTAATCCTGTATATTGTTTTTGTTCTGTTTATTGCTTTTACTCTTAATTTGAACATTTCTGTTATGCATACGATTTTCAATAAAGGCATTCGGATAATGGTTCAGAAAAAGAATCTATTTGCATAATTCCATATTCTTTTCAGGGAATTTTGGATAAGGTGATTTAAGAGCTCTATCAATAAATTCTTTACAACTCCTATTCTATTTTGAATGAAATGATTAGAATTGAAATTTAGTGTCCTTCTCGAAAAAATTGATTTTCTGTGCCAATCAGTGATAATATAATTCTAATCAGTTTTTATCAAAGTCAAATCAAGAAAATTGAATCTACCCCACGTGGAAAGATTCCCCGGAAAGCATTCCTCGGAAATTCTATGGAAATTCAAGTTGGTAATTGCACTAGGTGTATAAAATAAATCTTCCTTGAGGAAGTTGACTTTTAAATAGAAACTGGTCGCACCCCAACGGTTACTGGGAAGACCTGTCATTATACACAATTGCAGGTGCACCTGTTATACAAAATGAATCTTCCTCGAGGATGTTGTGTTCTAGATAGGGATTAATTGCACCCCACCGAATACAGAAACGACTCGTCAACATACAACATACTGCAAGTGAACCAGATATTCAAAATACATCTTCCTCGAGGAACTTGATTTATATATAATAATTGGTCGTTCCCCAATGGTTACTAGGACGGACACTCATTTTACAACATCTTCCAAGTGCAGCAGGTATACAAAAAACACCTTCCTCCATGAAGTTGAGTTCTATATAGGAATTGGACACACCTCAACGCTTACTGAGACGACTCGTCATTCTACAACATCTCTCGAATGCACCAGGTGTACAGTGTACACAATACTTATTCCTTGAGAAATTTAGATTCTGAATAGTTCTTCATTTAAAAGTTAACTACTTCGAGTAAGATGTATTTTTTTCATCTGGTGCATTCGGAAGATGTTGTAGAATGACGGGTCGTCTTAATAACCGTTGGGGTGCAACCAATCACTATTTAAAAGTAACCTCCCTCCAGGAAGATGGATTTATAACACATGGTGCACTTGGAAGATGTTGTACAATGACGAGTCGTCCCTGTAAGAAATAGGGTGCGACCGATCCCTAATCAGAACTGAACTTCTTCAATGAAGGTGTATTTTGTAAACCCGGTGCGCTCGGAAGATGTTATGAAATGACAGGTCTCCCCAGTAAACTTCAGGGTGCGAACAATTCCTATTTAAGAGTTAACTTCCTCGAGGAAGATGTTTTTTTACACCTGATGCACTTGGAAAATTTTTTACAATAAGAGGCCATTATATTAACTATTACGTTGCGACCAATCTTTATTTGAAACTCAACTTCCTGGAAGAAGATGTATTTTGTACACCTGTTGTATTCGGAAGATGTTGTACAATGAGGGGTCGACCCAGTAACCATTAAGGAACGACCAGTTATTAACCTGCTGCATTCGGAAGATATTGTCTAATGACGATTTGTCCCAGTAAGGGTTGGGGTGCGACCATAATTCTTATTTAAAAGTCAACTTCCTACAGGAATATGTATTTTTTACTCATGGTGTAGTTGGAAGATGTTTCACAGTGACGGGTCGTCCCTGTAACCGTTGGGGTGCAACCAAATCCCATTCAGAACTAAACTTCTCCGATGAAGGTGTATTTTGTACACCCGGTGCACTCGGCAGATTTTATGAAATGACAGGTCTGCCCAGTAAACTTTAGGGTGCGAACAGTTTCTATTTAAGAGTTCACTTCCTCAAAGAAGATCTTTTTTTACACCTGGTGTACTTCAAACATGTTGTACAATAACGGTTCGTCCCAGTCACCATTGGGGTGCAACCAATTCCTATTTAAAAGTCAACTTCCTCGAGAAAGATGTATTTGGTACACCTGGTGTACTCGAAAGATACCATATAATGAAGTGTCATCCCAGTAACCATTGGGGTGCAATCAGTTTTCATTGATAATTTAACTTCCTTGAGAAAGATGTATTTTTTACACCTAGTGCACTTGGAAGATGTTGCACAATGACTCTAGTCGTCTCAATAACAGTCGAAGTGCAGCCAATGCTTATTTAGAACACAACTTTCTCAAGGAAGATGTATTTTGTATACCTGGTGGACTCGAAAGATATTGTACAATGACGGGTCCTTCCAGGAACAGATAGGGTGAAACCAATTCCTATTTGAAAGTCAACTTCCTCGAGGAAGCTGTACTTAAGTACACCTAGTGCCAACTAGGGTCCATTATAGGCTGGGATTCGTAGCCGGACAGTAAGTGGAATTTCCGCGGAAAGTCAGCGGAATTTCCGTGGAGTTCTTTCCGGGGAATTTTTCCACGTTGGACCTTCCGTTTCAATTTCAACAGTGAACTGTAGTCTTGGATGTATACTATTAAAAACATTAAGTAGGGTATCCACATTTTGTGCGTGTAAGTAAAGTACAGAATCATCAACAGATCTTGCATAAAAGTCCAACTCAAAATTAACTTGATCAAAAACTTCATTTTCCAAATCTTCCATCACAATTTCAGCAAGAATTGTAGACGAAACTGAGCCTATCGGAAATCCAAATTTTTGTTTATAAAGAGTACCATTGAATTTAAAAAAAAAAACAGAATTGAAAACATGCAATATCATCAAGAAATTGTTTTTTCGATATCTTAATATGAAGTTTGATCACATCTCATCTTTTTTCTATGGCAAGTTTAACTCTTTTATATGGAACGTTAGGAAACATGGCTATTACTTCAAAAGAAACAAAAATGTGATTTGATGGTATTTTAACATTCTTAATTAATTTTAGAAAGGCAGCACTATTTTTATTGACCTTTCCGAATGGGTTACTGCATCCTTGATTATTTTTCTAAGGAGTTTTTCGAATTTTTTCGTGGGTGAATCTATTGTCAAAATAACTGGTCGTAAAGGAAAATCTACTTTATGAGCTTTAACAAGGCCATAGGCCAAAGATAGGTTAGTATGAATTGTGTCAATATCGCACCTTTCAATATTGTTTTCCAAACACTTTACAAATCCTTTTCTCTTTAGAATTTTAAATGTACGTTTTTAACGCATCCTTGCAGGATCATTTGGAATAACTGTAAAACTATCTTTGTCATACAAAATTTGCATCATTCTTTGATTATAAACATTTGTTTAATATCGCAACCGTAATACTCCCTTCATCAGCCTTTGTAATCAGTAATTCAGGATGACATATAAAAAAAACATAAATGAAAAAATCCCTCGTTTAATTCTTTTTCTAATAAGCTTTATGGAATCCCATCATTCAAAAAATCGTTTAAGGAAGCCATAAATTTTGCTCTAAACTCTTCTACTTTGTTATCTGCTAATTTTGAATTATTAGCTTCAATATTTTAATGATTTCAAGGAATTGGACATACATTTTTTCCTATATTTGTTACTTAACCCCTCACCCAATCTCAAAATGTTTTATTTATTTCAGTTTCTTTTGTTGTCAGAAGGCATTCTTTGATGATGTGAAACAGTACCTGTTTATCCAATTCAGCTAGAGTCTTCTTAATGTTCTCATTCAGATTGTGTATTTGTGCATGGCAATCTTTCATAACCAAATTCAAGAGAGATTTTCTAAATTTATTAGTGGTCTCATTAAAGGTTTCTTTGTTTCTTTTGTTGATGAGATGAAAGCAAACTTTCTTGTCAATGTCAAATATCTTTTTTTGGAAAAACCCCATGAAACTTACACTTTATCAAGAATTCTTTTTGTAATGCAGCTAATCTCAGTTTTTAATCTTTAGATAGATGATGATTGAAGTTATACAACATACAAGGTTTTAAAAGTATCGGAGGTATACGCTTTTCGGAACTTCAGCGTGGCTTTTTTCAGAAACACTATTCAATTTATGTCTGAGTTTCATGTACACGTCATGAAATGATGGGGCAAACCAGTACGAAATGTATACCATTACGAACTGAATAATGGGGAAAAGTGACTGGGTTTTAAATCAAAAGTTCTGTTTTATTTTTTTATGAGTAGCAATATTAAGAACGAGTGTCGTAATCAACCTCTCTACCACTTACTTGCTATTTTTTATTGAAAAACGTGTTTTGACAAGACAATGAAAATTGTTTCCGCTGAGAGATTATCGTTTCTTAAGGAATTAAATTGCTTCCATTATTCTCTTACTGGTTCCTTCATTTCGTTAAACTCTTGACTTTAAAACTGTCTCATTTTTCATTCTCTTAATTTTCATCGGAAATATATTCTACATTTGTTTATGAGAAGTGCGATTCGGTACAAGATGAATAAATTGTTGACAGGTTAGACTTGGACATTAAAGTAATTTTTTTGCTTTCAAGTTGCGAGCACAAACAAGCAGTTGTCACCAACCAAACAATTTTTAAATAAATCAGCAAGTTCATGCCAATTACCAACATAACCAAGTAAAATTGTTCGTATTTTTCTTTTGTCTATGATAGTCGGCAGCGATGACTGTCATGGTTGCATGCTAAATACGGTACAGTTTGAAGCTCATGAAATTTTTGTAACATATTGAAGAAATCACTGTGTAAGTGCAAAAATGTTTCTAAATAACAGTTTTAGATCAATGTTTCATGGGTTTATACACAATGTCTTTCGGCAACTGATTGGAAAGCCTTTAAATGTGAATATTCATTTCCTACCAGAAGAGTACTATCTGAATAAAATTGTAACGTGTTACATAAGTATAAAATATCGGATAAATGGCTAATATAATTGAGGTGATGATATTGCTTTCTTAAAAATGAATGTGCCAACTTTGATTTGGTTTGTAATAATTCACCACTTGTTCATCATTTATCAATATTATTACCTGAAAAATTTTCTCTTCACCTCGTCCTGGTTTCCCCTACATCAATCCTGTCCAAAGTTATAGTGGAACATATACAAAAACGTTAATGAAAAATCAATTTTCGATGTAACATTCTTGATGTTCTACTTGACTGCGATTGATAAACGCAAATCTTGTTCTGTCTTATGTGCCTAAAAAGAAAAGAACTTTCAAAAAAATAAGCAGGGAGCGGACCAGCACAGTCTGAAGTTGCGCACTGAGCCTAGGCTCGGCTTCCTTGTTGCGGAGAACCGCTGCATGGGGGAAAGTGGTGGGAGAGCACGCGCACGCTGGGCACATACGACGTCTCGTGTCGGGCACGCACGATCACGCACGATTTCTCGCGCCCCCTCTCTACCTAACCACCATCTTTTACTCATTCAATTCGCGGCTTATTTGGTTGTTGACATATACTTCGCTGCAATTTAATGTTTTAGATTGTTTTATAGATGCTGTATGAAAATAATAATGGATAATATTATTATTGATGAAGTTCCTACGTGTTCAAACAA
>JAUMHM010000072.1:20852749-20879039 GCA_032362435.1 Melikaiella ostensackeni
GTAGTTTTGCACACGATTGAAACCCGAAACACCTCTTTTCATCATAATGAATCATCGTGAAAGCATTAAATCTATTACTTTTCAATTTGATAAAATTATTGAATTTGAAGACTAAAGCCAGCCAATTTAATGTGCTAACTTCAGTCTTATTGTCTTATCGCTTTGAACCGCATAAAAAGGTGTTGTGATTGTTCAAGTATTCTAAAATATAAACCATATGAGGTTCCATCGAAAAACTTTATGGGATGAGCACAAGCTATTTTCGCAATACACGCCAACGTTTAAAAATTATTTTT
The DNA here is from genome assembly GCA_032362435.1 of Melikaiella ostensackeni. Lineage (NCBI taxonomy): Eukaryota > Metazoa > Arthropoda > Insecta > Hymenoptera > Cynipidae > Melikaiella > Melikaiella ostensackeni. The sequence goes on from JAUMHM010000072.1 coordinate 20,853,046, forward strand.
AGAAAGGAAAATAAATATTAGTGCTTATAAATAGTAAAATTTATCTCTACGAACATCCTGAACATTATATGTCAATATCAAATTTTTTTTAATTATGCCGCAACCACGTCCAGACGATCTATTCTGAAATGACCCATTAGTCAAAATTGTTTATAAGTCAATAATTATTGAAAAGCCCTTTACATTCCCTGGTGGAAATAATTTCTATGAAATTTGCTTTTTTCTACAAGGGGAGGGGGGGGGTTTAAAAAGTGGCAAGAAATTGTCCATTTGGAATATGGATGACCCCTATGAAATTGAGGGGCCGGATTCTATAACCGCCTATAAATTTTTCGCGATGAACGGGGTTGGCCTCTAGACACTTTTCAAACAATATTTGAACTTTAATTTTAAAAGTACATGTTATTATAGGAAATTTAATTGAGCATCTTTTCCCTCAGGACAAAAAAGTTTTAGGTTTTTCCGTTTTCGAAGTAGATTTAAAAACCCCGTTTTTGAGAGAAAAACAAAATTTCTGTCTTTTTTACTTGCAACTTGCCGTGAGTCAGCCAATTCTTGGCATTTTTTCATAAAATGTTCAGGAAATATTCTTCATGATGTTGTAGATTCTTTTATGTCTATGCTGGTAGAACATCATAAAGCATAATTCCTGAAAATTTCATTTTTAAAAACTCCAAGAATTGGCTGAATTACGGCGAGCTGAAGTTCGCCGAGAAAAATTTACAGGCGATTATAGAATCCGGACCATTAATTGTAGAAAATTATCGATTTGGGGTTCACATTTTCCTAATTTTTCACAGATATTCATTCAACTTTGCAGAAATTCGTAATTTCTTACGAAAACCTATTAAAAAATATGAAAAACTATACCTTCATTTTGGAGTTGTAAATTTTCCTATCTATTCTTAGAGAATTAATTATATTTATCTGTAATTATGTTGTAGAAATTTTTATTTTTTTCAGAAAAAAATTGCAAGTCGCAAATATTCGTTTTTACATAATTTTCAATAAAAACCTATTCAAAATTGTGAATCACTAAACCTGTATTATGAGATTGTGGATGTTCCTTTCGTTTCGTAGAAAATTGTATCTTTTCATAATTGTGTGTAGGAATTTGTAATTTTCTAAAAACAAAGAATGAAAAACTACTAGTTTTTCTAGACGTATATTTTCGTAAAATTTCTTACAAAGGTGTAATTTATTCATGAATATTTGTAGAAGAAATTCGTAATTTTCTACAAAAAAAATATAAAAAATTAAGATTAGGTTCTGTTGCTGTAGATTTTTATAATTTTTCTTAGAAACTTTTTATTTTTCATACAAAATCATAAAACTTTATAACTATTCATTAAAAATCTTGTTTTTCGTATTTTGTAGTTTTCTATGCCAAACTATTACAAAATCTATACATTTTCTACGATTATCTGTAAAAACAACGTTCTAATAGAACTTTGTAGTTTATCTTAACATTTTTTTCAACCAGGGTTTGAATTGATTAATAATTTTCCAAGAAATTGTTGGTAAATTAGTTTGCGACCAATAGAATGTTTTGAAATTCAATACAATTGATTGGATTTTTAAAAAAGTTGACCTGGAAGGTTTTCAAAAGTAGACCTGGAAGGCCTACAAATGTCATATGTAATTTTTAAAATGAACTTCTGTAGAAACCCTGATAATGGAATTTTATTTTAGGACCTTACTGGTTGATGCTTTCGAGTGCGGATTTCATAGCAGTGCAACTTTTCGCTGTGGTCGCACTTTATTTAACCCACAGCAGCCGGCAAATGGCAATTTCGGCCCTAATGTTGTCATCAACATCATCGCAAACTCGAGATCTTTGGCTTGTAACCGCAGTCTACGAACTCTCGGCTGCAGTTTCTGTCGTTTTCGATGCCGGAATGACCCTCAGTAAGAAACTTATTGATACTTGATTAAAATTAAAATTAAATTTAAAAAAATACTCATATTAAAATTAAAATTTCAGTGGGAAGGGAAGAACACGGTTGCAGTGGAATTTACGACCACGTTCAACTTTATTATAGTTCAGCCACCGTCGTTATCACAATTCTCAAATTCTTCGTGCCAACCTGGACTCTTCTCTGTGTTTTTCAACCCAGTAGAGTCAAGTCCAGACCTTCTGAAGTCGCCCTAACCTCGCACTACAACACGGTAAATGATTCGAATATCAATAGTTAATTTATAATTAATTATAAATAATAATGCACTTTTGACACTCTTATAAATAATTTTAAAGTACATTTTTTTTATTATCTAATAAAGTGTAACTCGTGGTTATAACACCAATCATTCGAAAAGATTTCGAAATTTTTGAAACTGTAGACATTTTTAGGGCTCGGACTCACGCCACTATTGACACTATTTGACACTTTTTTTGAGCGATGCCACTATTTATTTGAAAAAATGCCACTAATACCAATATTTTCTCGTAGTTTAAAAGCACTTTTTGAAACTTTTTATATCCAAGAAATACCGTTTTCCACAAATAATAATATTTAAACTATAATTTATTAAAATTAATTAATTTCAATTAATGAATCAATTACAATTAATATAATATTTAAACTAAATATTTTAAAAAATATTCAAATAAACATATAACAATATTTGTTTTCCGCAAATATTAATATCTTTGTACTAAGTTAAACTTCTGACTGAAAGTTTGGGTACATTGATATTTTTCAGATTTTTTAAATGGGTATCATATCTTTAATACAATTTATAAATTTGTTGAGATAACATTGTCTTAAAACATGTACAAATCTGTGTTCAATGACCTCTATTTAAATTGTCTTTGATCATTCTGTAGGGAAATATCCATGTAAAAAACAATTTTTCGCCAACTTTTTAAATTATCAATATCTCCGAAATTATTTAACATTTTCTAAGTTTCTAGAGCTTATTTTGAAGTGTAAATTCTGCACTTCTTACTGAAATACCTACGCATTTGTTGATGCACGTTTACAGATTTGGCAGAGGGTTTAACTTCTCGAAAAACAACCTAAAAACTTTGAAGAACGGTTGTTGTCTTAATAAATGCTAATAATATGTAATGAATTGATAGTCTACAATTTTTCCAAAATCTATTATCACATCACTTAATTTTTGAATTTCAAAAACCATTTAGAATATTAAAACCGTTTTCTACAATTTTTAGGCTATTTTTCGAGTTTAACCCTTTGCCAAATCTGTAAAAAAGTACCAACGAATGTTTAGATGATTTCAGTAAAAACTGCAGAATTTATTCTTGAAAATGAGCCCTTTATTGTTTAACCAATTTTTAAAAACAAATACATTCTTTAAAAATTCTGTTTAATAATTTTCTGAAAGTTTGGGCCAAGACAAGACTCTTCACACATTTTTTGTACACTTAATCGTTTTTCAGTTATGGGTTGTAAACAATTAAATGTTCACTGGAATTGACCGGAAGTTTAAAAAAATGAATAAATTGCTTTTCAGGATACATACTCCACACAGGAAGAAGAAATTTTGCGATAAAGCTCAAACTTCGTTATATATACGATATTAAAGATGGCATAGTTGTGAAAAAAGGTCACGTTTACAATTTGTATATAAACCAAAGTTTTAACTTTATCGGGAAACTTCGTTTTTGGCCTAAACATTCAATAAATACCATTTTATCTCGATTTAAAGTTGCTTTTTGGATATAGGACGTTTTGAAAACGTACGACCTACTTTTCAGCATCGTTTTTTTTATGGGTAAAAATTATTTCTTCAATATGAAAATATGTTTATTGTATGTAAAATATTACTAAAATTATGAATACCGCTAAAAGTAAAATTTAAAAAAAAATGGATGTAAGACGTTTTGGAAAAGTGCTCTTCAATTGTTCGCTAATTCCACTATTTCTTCACTTTTCCTTTGAAAATATTGTCGAACTTCATCGCTGATTCGATAAAGTAACATGTCTACCACCCCTATTAATGTTTCTTTTTAAAGATATTGTTAGGTATCTTAATAAATGTATTTTTTTTATATCTAATTCAATCTAATATTCTAAAAAGATGTAGTAAGGTATCTCTTAAATAGATTTAATTGTAATAAAATAAATTACGTTAATTGCAATACCTTTAGGAAGGGTCTCGATTTTTGAAACGATCTCGTGGGAGTTTCTGGAGACCCTCGTGAGCGGCTCTAGAGGCTTTTATGGGAGGTTATGAAGGCCCACGCGGTAGGCTCTGGAAGCCCTCGTGGGATACTCTGGGGGCCCTCTAGGGAGGCTTTGAAGACCCCTGTGGGCGGCTCTGGAGGCTCTTATGGGAGGTTATTAAGGCCCTCGCGGGAGGCTCTGGCGGTGCTCGTGGGAGGGCCTCCTCAGATTTGCTAACACGGCGGCGGCGAGATCTTTTTATAATATAGAGAAATAAATTCATCCATTATTTATTATTTTCCATCTTAGGCCTCCAAATATATAACTTTCTCGACTTTTTTCGATTTTTTGAAGAAAAATCATTTAAAATTATACCATTTTAATTTGTAACACTTATTGGTTGAACATTTTAAAGTCAAAAATGTCTGAAATCGAATAATTACAAATTCGATTCCTAAAAAATGAACAAATTCTTGTTTCAATCATACTGTTTCAAAATATAATTTCCAATGAAAGCCTTCATTGTCGATGTATTTAAAATTAAATATCGTTCAAAAGTTAATTATATCAAATTTGAAGAGTTTTAAAATCAGAAATTTGATTCAATCACATTTAAGAATAAAAAATAGCGAACTGAAGGCGTTCAGAATTGAAAAAGCTTAGAATTTAAGAAATTTGAAATAAATGAGTTCCAAATTCAGTAATATTTGAATGGAAATGGCTTCAAGAATAAACAATGCTAAATAAAAGCTCTCTTATAAATATCAAAGTTTTTTAAGTTTTCTGTTTTGATAATAAATCAAATTAGAAATCCTTTCCCAATTAATATGAATTCAAATACAAAAGATTCTAGTTTAGGAAAGAATGATGTAGAAATTAAACAACGAAGCAGAATATTGAAATTTTATCTTGTGCCTATTCTTTAAGATTATAGAAATAGATTATAGAAATAGTAGAAACATTTCAAATTGAAAGTGGTCAATCATTTTAAATTGAAACATTCAATACTGTTTGGCTTCAAATTTAAATAAACTGTTTAGAATTTGATTTGCTACAATCAAATTTGAATTTACTTAAATCACTAATTCTCCATTTGAGTTAACTAGAATTGAGTTTTAATTGCTAATAGAACCCTCAGCGTGTGGTATACAATTTTTGTTAGATAACCTGTAAAAAAATGTAGAAGAAACCTGGAATTTGGAAATCAAAATTTTGTAACAACCCTGGTATAAAAAATTGAATTAAAAAGTTTTATTCAAAATTTTATCAAATGATAACAAAATATCAAAATAGCACTTCCATAAATTGGGTTTGGAATTGACATAATAAAATCTTTTTGAAATTCAAAATACCTCTATAGAATGCAAAATTTTCAATATACATAATATGAAAATTCTTTACAATACTGTTTTGTTTAATTTTTGTATACCTTACAACTTAAAAAAGAATTTAATAGGTTTAACAATTAATTTCGTTTGTGCAAATATAATTTGAATTTCGAAGAAAGTCCCCAAAAAGTCACAGGGAAATCTTAAAGATATATAATGAAAATAAAAAAGTATCAGACTGAATGACGGAAATAATAACTTTATTTGTTTAGGTATACAGAGTACATGATTCTTATTGATTTTCAAATATCATGCCTCAGACTTATTTGACAAATTCAAGGTAGTGTCAATAGTAGCATAAAGTTTGTAAAATAGTAGCAAAATAGTGTCATGCAATTGCTTAAATAATAAATCAAGGAGTCAATCTTTTCAAATCCCTTGAAGTCTGTAGAAATTCCTTAGAATCTTTTAAATATCATTGAATCCTGGATACCTTTTTGAAATATTTTAAAGTTTCCCGAAATTCTACGAAATTCTTTAAAAATTCTTACAAATTTTGAAATCTCTTTAAAATCCTTTAAATCTTCTACAACACCCTAAACTCTTCAAAATCCTAAACGCTTAAAAATCTTTGAAATTCTCTGAAGTCCCGTGAAATCAAATAAAGCCTCTTGAAATCCCTTGAGTAATTTGATATTTTCTGACATTCCTTGAAATCTTTTAGAATATCCTAAAAGCTTGGAAATCCTTCAAAATTTGTTGAAATCTAGTAAAATCTATTAAAAACCCTTGAATTCTGTTGAAAACCTCTGAATTCCCTGGGAAACTCCAATTTTTTTAAATCCCCTTAAATCTATAAAAATTCTCTATAATATTATAGAATCTAACTACGAAATTCTTGGAAATTAAAAAAAAAAACAAGAATCTAACGATCAAATTTGGACATCACGCTCTTAAATGCCTCCATAAAAAAAAATTAAAAAAGAGGAAAGAAAAATAAAGCAATCTTCGAAATTCCCTACCTCCTTTTGTTCTCTCTCCTTTTTTTTTTAAATCACAATCAAAAAACATTTACAAAAAATGTATCAACATTTCGTCGATTTAATAAAATGATAAAAAAAAGTGATTTAGAAAAAATAAAAATTAAACAAGACGAGAGAAAAAAGAAGGAAGGGGATTTGGAATCTTTTAATTTCTTTTGAAATGTTATGAATCCCTCAAATATTGTAAAATTTCTTGAAATCCCTTGAAATTTTGTAAATACCGTAAAAATCCTTAAAATCTCGGGATATCATTTAAAATTTCTTAAAAATTGTTTCATTTCTTGAAATTTTCTATAGTCCTACAAAATTCTTTGACATCTCATGAAATTCCTTGGAATTTTTTGCACTATATTCTTTAAAATCCTGTGAAATTTTTTAAATCCCTTGAATCTTGTACCATCCACAGAAATCTTTTGAGATCCCGTACAACATCTTGAAATCCTTAATATATTTTTTAATTCCTTTAAAAATGTTTGAATCTTAAAAATCCTGTGAGACCCTATAAAATCCCATGAAATCCTTAAAAATCCCGAGAATTCTCTGAAATCCCTTGGAATCTTTTTAAAATACTCTAAAAGCGTTGAAACTCTATAAAATCCTTTATAAATCTCTGAAATCTCTTGGAAAATTTTTGAAAATTTTTGAAATTTTTAAAATATCCAGTAGCATAATAGTTGAATCGTTAAAAAAAAGTGTCAAAAAGTGTCAATAGTGTCGAGAGCCTAAAATATTTTTTGCACAGTCGAAATAAACTTTAAAAGTTAAAACAGTATTTTAACAATAATCATTCAGCTTAAAGAATTCCAAATCTCGGTTTAAAATATTTCTTTCTGAACTGTTATACCTGACTATGTACTTGGATTATTTTCAAATGAGAAAAGTTTATAATTAGCATTAATTTTTAACTTCAGGAACATTCATTTTGAACACTTGAAACTCAAAATTACTCAACATTTATGGGTTTGAATTTGAATTAACCGATTTTAAACGTTTTCAACTTAAAAATCTTCAACTTGCTTCAGTGAGAAATTATTCGATTTTTACGGTTCTCAATTAAAATGGTACAATATTTTATAGTTGTGACTTTCAATTTTATAAGTTTCAGTATGATTAAAATTGCAACTAAGTAGCGAACTTATGAGAAAAACGGAGATTGGTCACATTTTGTTAAAAAAGTTGAAAAAGTCGCACGATCTAAGCCCTGAGGACACTAAGCTCATGGTTTGTTCCAATCCGCACCCTATGATTACCATTAATATTTCTTTTCATTTAGGCATAAATGTTTAATTCAATTTATCAAAATGTATCTGTTTTTATTCAAATATTAAACGTTTATGAAATCAGCAATTTTTAGAAATGGGTGATTGTTTGGAGTGTTACCTTTTTCTATGTCGAAAAATAGAATACTCTGAATAGATTGGTTCTAAATCAACTTACGAATATTTTCTAAAATTTTCGAAAATTAAAAAAAAATGTTGAATCTTATAGGACGGTTCGTGTTACAACCAATACCACCGGATGTTTGGTCCGCCAAATGGAATGCTTTCTGCCTCCATTCCCTACCCTTCAATGCCCTACCCAGTCGAATCTCCAATTTTCGGAAGCTATGGAGACTTTTCCTACACTGACAGTTCCCCCGACGCATCGCCAATCATCGCTCGATGCTGGAATGGCATCGAGGACGAAACTTCCAATGGATACGAAAAGCATTTCCTGAATATCGACCAGAAAAAGGAAGAAAGTCGATGCAGAGTGGAACAAACTCGACAAAATCTGGAGAAGAGTCTCGGTATCGACTTAGAAAACGAAGACGATAAAACCGTCCTGCATAACACAAGAAATCTCACGACAATTTGCGAGGAAGGTGGAAATAACACCGACAGTCAGGAATGAATGCTCAATTCATCTAAGTCATTTGAAAGTCATTCAAGTTCCCTCCGCTTTTATCGAATTTTTCGTGTATCTAATCATTAATTTCTAATTTTCACTTTAGAATTTCTAATCTTCGTTTTAGAAAACTGATACATTCCCTAAAGTCTAACGGGGTCTTCAGCAAAGTCAGGGAATGATATTTTCAAATCTGATCTTGGCTGAAAATCTTGAAAAATGAGATCTCAATAAAAGGCTGACCTCGCTAATGGCGGTGGGAGCTTTTTTTGACACCTGAATTGAATCAGGTTAACTTAGACATAAATGTACTCATCGAGGAACAAACCCGACTTTCGAAATTAACATTATGCTCACGAGGTGTTTAATAGTTCAATTTGATAGGTATTCTAATTTCTAAGTTGCATTTTTATATCTAAATATTAGTCATGTACCGGATATTTAATTAATAGATATCTAAATATTAGATACGTACTCAATATCTGATTACTAGATAAGTACTCGATATCTAATTAGTAGATACAAACACCGATATCAAAACTAAGAATTATAAGATTGCTCCGAATTCGGAATCTTATCCGTCTCTATGCAATCAAGTTTTATTAATTACCTTTTCGATTCTGTTTGGCAGTGTGACTGACTTTTAAAAGGGAATCGTGTAATTAAGACTCGCATCATGACAACTTGTTTTTATTTCTACGTGCAATTCAAAAATACTTTGTAAAAGTATATGGTTTCATAACCATCCTTCCAAATGCTGTGATGCCTGTCGGTTTATTAAATCCGTTCTCAAATATTTTATATGTTTAAGCATGAGCTTCCTCTCACGGAAGAAATGTCACTTTCAATATTTTCGAGGTCTCGTCTATTTTTTTGACATCACGGTAATTAAGAATTCATTTAGAATAGCTTTTATATTTTAATAGAGACTAAGTTCATTAATCGTAGCTTTAATAAAAGCTGGGCAGTATACTCTGAAAATTAAAGTATATACTTTTGCATTTGTAAATTAATTCAGTTTTGGTTTGTAACTTAGTTGTGAAATCGAAAGCGCCCGACTTTGCAACGTGATCATTTTTCTGACGTTTTCTGATTGTAAATTTCTTTCTAGCTTTATTTATTATAGTTTTTTTTAAGTGGAACTTTTATATTCTGTGGTTCGTTTTTGTGATTTAATTCTAGCCTACGAAGATTATTATATTAGGATGTATTTGAATATTGTATAAGTAAAAGTAATAGAAGACCTGTGCTTCCGAAAGATCGTCTCTCATTTATTATTTTTAATTTCATCAGGGTGTCCATCTGACGGATGATTTTAAATTCGCGGTCATTTCTCGATTTTCTCCCGGTCGACTGTTAATTTTTCCCGGTCAGTTTAAAAGTGTTCAAAACGTTTGGATGATTTCAAACGATTTTTCAAAATTCCCGTTCCATGTCAAAAATTCTCTATTCCGAATCAAATAATAATTCCTTACAAAAATTCCATGTCCTTAAGTCTAAATTACAATTCTTTACCCCTGTTCCAAGTCACAATTAAATTTATTTTCCAAAATTCTCTGTTCCAAGGCAGAATTATATTTGTTTTCAAAATTATTATAATTCAGAAATATAGTAACTCCCTTTTTATAAAATTTGGGTGAGGGAAGTTTCAAATTCTGGCAAATTTTCAAAATCTGACGAATTCTGACTTGGAACAGGGATTGTTTTTCTAAATTCCCTTTTTATAAATCAGAATTAGAATTATTTTCCCAAATTCCCCGTTCCATGTCAAAAATTATCCATTCCAAGACAAAAATGTAATTTATTTCCCAAATTCCATGTTTCAAGTCAGAATTATATTTACATATTTACAAATTTTTCTATTATAATTGAGAAATATAATTACTTCCTTTTTTTCAAAATTTAAAAAAGGGAAATTTCAAATTGTGACGATTTCTCACTTTGAACAGGGATGTTTCTTTTAAACTCCCTTCTTCTGTATCAGAACTAAAATTCTTCTCCAAAATTCCCGTTCCATGTCAAATTATAATTCTTAACGAGATTTTTGCTCTAAAATGAACCTAAAATGAAAATTATAATTCTTTAGGGAAATTCGCAGTTCTAACTCAGAATTAGAATTCTTTTAGAAAATTCGCTGTCCCAAGGACAAAATTATAATTGTTTATGAAATTCCCTCTTCAAAAGTCAAAATTATAATTCTTTACAAAAATCTCCTGTCTCAACTGTAAAAATTATATTTCTTTACTGGAATTCCCTGTAGCCCGACGGATAGTGAACCTTTTGTGAGGGTATTGTGCAAATCGTGTCATATGGTATGCAATTTTATGTCATTTTTAGATGTATGAACACTCTAAAAACGTTTCGAAGATGGAAGGCATCCGCATATCATTAAAAATTAAAAATTCCATTTTCCTGTCAAACTATGCAAGATTCGAAAAAATAATAAGAAACAAAATTCTTTATTTCAAAAAGATTCCAAAATTTTCTTGATACTATTTTGTAATAAGACGCATAGTTTTTGTTTGAATCATGAAAGATGCTATTAAAAATAAAAAATCCATTTTTCAGTCATGTGTATGCAAGATGCGAAAAAATGTTGCCAAGCAAAATTGTTCATCTCAAAAAGATCTAAAAATTTTCTTTGGACCATTTTTCAATAAGACCCATAGTTTTTACTTTAAACGTAAAAAATAACATTAAAAAGAGAAGAGAAGAATGTTCCCGTTCAACTTTCAACCAAGTAGTTGATTTTCAACCAAATAGTTCAATTTTCAACCAAAAAAGATAAATTATCAACCAAAAAAATGAATTTTCAACAAAGCAGTCCAATTTTCAACAAAGTAGTTGAAATTTCGGCCAAAAAGGTACAAATTTTGAATGAAAAATAGTTGAATTCAACCAAAAAAAAAACACATTTTCAAGAAAATAGTTGAACCCTCATCTAAACCAGATTAATTTTCAACCAAACAGTTGAATTTTTTACCAAAAAGATGAATAGAAGAAATTCCTACCAAAAGATGAAGTTTCAAAAAAAAAGACGAAATTTAACAAAAGAGTTGAATCTTCAGCCAAGAAAGATTTTTCTGCCAAGAAAGAGTAACAATTTCAACCACATTGTTAAAGTTTCAAGCCATAAAGATGAATTTTCTACAAAGCAGTTGAATTTTCAACTCACAAATATGAATTTTCAACAAAAAAGTTAATTTCCAACCAAATAGTTCAATTTTCTACCAAATTAGTTGAATTTTCTACTTAAAAAGACGAATTTTCAACAAAACAGTTGAATTTTCAACAAGAGACGAATTTTCAACCTAATATGTTGACTTTTTAACAAAATTGTTCAATTTTCAATAGAATAATTAAATTCTCAATCAAACAATAAGATTTTTAACCAAAAGAGATGAAGTTTCAAAAGAAAAAGACGAAATTTAACAGAAGAGATCGATTTTGAGTCAAGAAACATTTTTTATTTAAGAAAGAAAAACAATTTCAGCCAAATTGTTGAAGTTTTAAGCCAAAAGGACGAATTATCTACAAAGTAATTGAGTTTTTAACCCAAAAATATGAATTTTTAACAAAAAGTTAATTTCTAACCAAATAGTTCCATTTTATACCAAAATAGTTGAATTTTCAACCAAAGAGGTGAATTTTCGACAAAGAGTTGAATTTTCAATCAAGAAAGATTTTTCAGTCAAAAAAAAAAAGAAAATTTCAACTCAATTGTTGAAGTTTCAAGCCAGAAAGACGATGTTTCTACAAAGCAGTTGAATTTTCAACTGAACCAAAACAGATTAATTTTAAACCAAATAACAGTTGAATTTTAAACAGAAAAAGATGATTACAAGAAATTTTTACTGAAAGAGTTGAAGTTTCAAACCAAAAAGACGATTTTTCAATCAAAAAGGATGACTTTGTAGAAAAATGGTTAAACTTTCAACAAATCAATTAAATTCTCAACCAAATAATAAGATTTTTAACCAAAAGGTACGAATTTTTAAACCAAAAAGACGAAATTGAATTAAAAGGATGAATCTTTATCTTAAGCAATCTTCTTATTAATCTATGTTATCTAATTTAACTGTTGAAAATTTAAGAAATTGAAAATTGGATTTTCAACAGCTGAATCGTGAGCAGTTGAATTTTTAACAGTTGAATTTTCAAATGTTCAACTTTTGACAATTGAATTTCCAACAATTGAAAATTCAACTGTTTAAAATTCAATTTTTAATTTTCTTTAATTTGTAATAGGTGAAAATTCAAGAGAATAGCGCATTTTATGTCAAAAACAAGTGTTAAAATTTTTATATTTAGATAATTTTACATGAGTATTTAATGAAATAATAAACATATCATTACATAAGAAAGAAATTTTCAAAAAAGTCGATCTTTTCGAAAACGGTTCACCGCTTCTTTCTTGAATTTTTAACAGTTAACAATTCATTTTTTTTGTTAAAAAATCATCATTTCAGTTGAATTTTGTCTTTTTTATTTGAAAATTCATCTCTTTTGGTTTAAAATTTTATTATTTGGTTGAGAATTTATTTATTTTGTAGAAAATTTGATAATTTTGTTAGAAAGTCATCCTTTTTGGTAGAAAATTCGTCTTTTTAATGCAAGTTCAACTGTTTTCTTGAAAATATGCCTTTTTAAGAATGAAATTCAACTTCTTTGGTAGAAATTTGAACTATTTGCTTGGAAATTAATTTTTTCGTTAAAAATTCATATTTTTCGGTTGAAAATTTAACTGCTTTTTAGAAAATTTGTCTTTTTGGCTTGAAACTTTAAGAATCTGGTTGCAATATTTTTTTTTTTGTCAACTGGAAAATCTTTCTTGGTAGAGAATTCAAATTTTTTTTATATATTTCGTCCTTTTGGTTTGAAACTTCATCTCGTTTGGTAGCAATATCTTCTAATCATCTCTTTTGATTAAAAATTTGATTCTTTGTTTGAAAATTAATCTATTTTGGTTTACGATTAAACTATTTTGTTGATCTTTTTTTTTGTTGAATTCAACTATTTTTAGTCATAATAAAAATCTTTTTTGGTCCAAACTCAATGACTAAAATTCTCGACGCTTTCTTTGTATTGAAATGATTGATAGGCGAAGGCGTGAAGACTAATCTGCGTTTTTCTTATCAAAATTTTGATTAGTCGGCGAACTCTTTTCTGTTATCTTTCTTTTCGAAAAAATCATTATCACATCAATTGATAAATTTGTGCACGCGCGTGCTTTCCGCTAAACTAGATTGAAATGTCAATAGCTAAAAGACTTGCGTAACTAGAACTCTGTACGTCGGTTTAAAGTTTTTTAAATATTCGCATAAAGCTACGTCTGTTTTTACGTATGCAACGCTAATTTATATGCAATTACGTATTCCTGGTAGTCGACATCGGATGTTTTTTCGAAAGTAGAATTATTCTCGAAATTATTTTTGTTCAATGTGTTGTTTGTTTAATCATAAATTAATCAAAACTCCTTTACATCGAAGCTTCACTTTTAAATTATTAAAAAACACGGATACAGATACAATTTAGCGAAAACAATTCTTTGCGTCAAGAAAAAATAGGTGATTGGATACTCGACAAATAAAACACTCGAGAACGCACAACCGGATATTTCCTTAATCAGAGGTAAAAAGAATGCGTTAATTTTTCTTATCTGCTAAGGAGATGATCAGAGTTGGGATTTTTTTTAATCTCATAAATTCCCTGATGAGATTTCATTGGATGACTATAAATTTGCCGCAAAACATTATTTGTCAATGGCGATCCGTTTTTGACAAAATCGACATTTTTAAATTTTTTTGTGGATTGAAATGTTTATTTATTACATTCTCAAGTAAAATTATGTTAGTATGTATAACATTTGAACACTTGCTTTTAATACATAATTCAACTGTCGAAAGTTCAGTTTTAAATTTTCTTCGATTTTCAGCAATTTAAAATTAAACTCTTTTAAATTCAATTTAAAATTTTTTAAAATTTTTACTAGTTGAATTTTCAATAGTTGAATATTCAAGAAAAAATCGCATTTCATGTTTGAAAAAAGTGTTAACAATTTTATATTCACATAACTTCACATGAGAATCTAATAAATGAACATTTCAATCTATAAAAAAGAATTTGAAAAAAGTCGATTTTTCGAAAACAGGTCGCCGTTCTTTTCTTGAATTTTTAACAGTTAACAATTTATTAAATTTATTTGCAGGTTCATTATTTTACTTGTTTTTCTACTTTTTGATTTGAAAATTAACCTCTGTTGGTTACAAATTCTATCATGTGGTTGGGAATTTAAGTATTTTGTAGAAAATTGAACAATCTTGTTAAAAAATCACCCCTTTGGCTGTAAATTCATCTTTTTCGTTTAAAAATTCAACTGCTTTGCAGAAAATTCATCTTTTTGGCTAGAAAATTCATCTTTTTGTCTTGAAAATTCAACAATTTGGTTCAAATTATTTTTCATCCTTGACTGAAAAAATCGTTCTTGGTTGAAAATTCAACTCCTTTCTTAAATTTCGTCTTTGTAATTTGAAACTTTATCTCTTTTAGTAGAAATTTCTTCTAATCATCATTTTTAGTTAAAGCTTCATCATTCTAGTTGAATTTCGTATTTTTGGTTTGAGTATTGCTCTCTCTTGGTTAAAAATCTTATTATTTGGTTGAGAAGTTAATTATTCTGTTGAAAATTTAATAATTTTGTTAAAAAGACAACCTTTTTGGTTGAGAATTTGTCTTTTTGGGTAGAAAATTCAACTATTTTGGTAGAAAATTGAACTATTCGGTTGGAAATGAACATTTTTGTTGAAAGTTCATATTTTCGGGTTAAAAATTCAATTGCTTTGTAGAAAATTCGTCTTTTTGGCTTCCAATTTCAACAATTTGGTTAAAATTGTTTTCCTTCTTTGACTGAAAAATCTTTCTTGGTTGAAAATTCAACTCTTTGTTGAAAATTCGTCTTTTTGGTTGAAAAGTGAACTGTTTTGGTAAAAATGGCACTAGTTATTTCGAAATAACATTTTTGTTGGAAAGTCATATTTCTAAGTTCAAAACTCAATTGTTTTGTAGAAAATTCGTTTTTTTGGTTCGAAACTTCAACACTTTGTTTGAAATTGTTTTTCTTTCTTGACTTCTTTCTTGGTTAAAAAATTCAATTTTTTTGTTAAATTTCTTATTGTTGGTTTAAAACCTCATCTCTTTTGTTTAAAAATCTCATTCTTTGGTTGAGAATTTAATTACTTTATTAAAAATTTAACAATTTTCTCAGAAACTCATCATTTTTGACTGAAAATTCATATTTTCGGGTTAAGAATTCAACTACTTTGTAGAAAATATGACTTTTTGGCTTGAAACTTCAACAATTTGGTTGAAATTGTTTTTCTTTCTAGTCTAAAAAATGTTTCTAGGTTGAAAATTAAATTCTATTATTAAATTTTGTCTTTTTGATTTGAAACTTCATCTCTTTTGGTAGAAGTTTCTTCTAATCATCTTTTTCGGTTACAGATTCACCATTTTAGTTAAATTTCGTTTTTTTTTGGTTTGAAAATTCATCTCTTTCAGTTAAAAATCTTATTATTTTGTCAAGAATTCATCTAGTTTATTAAAAATCAACTATATTAGTAGAAAATTGAACTGTTTGATTGGGAATTAACTTTTTTGTTGAAAATTCATATTTTCGAGTAGAAAATATAATTGTTCTGTAGAAAATTCGTCTTTTAGGCTTTAAACATCAACAATTTGGTTGAAATTTTTTTTCTTTCTGGACTGAAAACTCTCTCTTGATCGCAGATTCAACCACTTTGTTGAAAGTACAAGTACTTTGTTGAAAATTTATTTTTTGTTTAAAAATTCATCATTTTTAGTTGAAAATTAAACTTTTTGGTTGCGAATTCATGTATTTTGTTGAAACTTCGTCCTTTCTGGTGGAAAAAATTAATCTTCCTTGTTAAAAATCAATTTTTTTGTTTGAAAATTCATCTCTTTAGTTGAAATATTATCTTTTTTAGTTGAAAATTCATCTTTTCCGGTAGGAAAATGTTATATTTACATAATTTCACATGAGAACTTAATAAATAAATATTTCAATCCATAAAATTTTTTTTAAAAAAAAGTCGATTTTTCGAATTCGGGTCACCTTTGGCGAATGATGTTTTGGCAAATTAATAATCATGCAATGAACTTTCAGTAGGGAATTTATGAGATTTAAAAAAAAAACTCAACTCTGATCTGGAAAAGTTGATATAAAGTTTTCTTGCGAAAAAATAGTTTTATGATTTTTTCCAACGGTTTTGATAAGGGCATTATCGATGATTTGAACTATTTACAGAATACAGAATAATAATAGTGCATCTGGTGTTGCGCTCTGTTTTGTGGAAACGCGATAAAGAATCTAGGCATTACCCTTGCAAAAATTAGATCGAATCGTTTTCAAACAAAACTTGTTTACTTCCTCGGTCATTCACGCAATCATACGTAAGCATTATTCGAATTGAGCGTGAAACATGGAAATATGTCAGTGTTTTCGATTTAAAACATCCTAGATTATTGGTTTTTAATCTCCTTCTTTATTTATAATGTGTCCCCTTAGGGTTTACATAACTTCCGTTACTTTACACCTTTATCACATCGTCTTTACATCGCTTATTCTAACTTATTCTCTAATTTGATACATATAAATTCTAATTCCTAAAAGTTTAACGTGATGGAGCGAACAAACGAACGAGAGGGGGAGAGAGAGAGAGAGAGAGAGAGAGAGAGAGAGAGAGAGAGCGAAAAAAAAGCGCAGCCGCATCTTATTCTACTTAAATTAACTATACAATTTGAGCTAACGTTATGCTTCTATGTGACTTCCGTTTTCTTTATCCACACCTTTCCTTCCCACTCTTGCTTTCCATTCTCTCTCTTAACTCCTCTAGCTTTTTCTACCTCATTCATCCATTTTTCTCCCAGTCCCTCCACCCCTAAAATTTTCATAATATCCTCTTGCCATCTTCCCCTCTCCTCCTTTCTTCTCATACAACCATCCCATATACATATGCTCCCATGTCTCCTCCACCAATTCACGTACTCTGTATTTTGTCTTCTCATCCTTCTCTCAATACAATACTTCTTTTAGTTCGTTTTCTAGTCTCCATCTAGCTATTCTTCTCCATTTCTTTTCCTCTTATCCTCCATCCAGATATTTTGGCATTCCTTCTATTTTCATCACCTTATACCATTTATTGTATCTTGATTCCCCTATCCTCCCCCATCTATCTGTTACCTGCGTTTCTCCATCTCTTTTTTTTCCAATTCCTTATAGCCTACATTTCCTTCATCTCTTATCCCTCGATCTCTAAGAAAATTTCTTCTTTCTTCTTCCCATTCTGTTAACTCTACGGCCCTCTTTCCTTTTTCTTTCGCCTTTTTGTAACACTTTCAAATTGACTCCCCTCCCTTTCCCTCCTTTAATTAATTTTCGAATTTCTGCGCCCTCCTTCCGGCTCTTGTTTATTAATTTATCACTTTGAGCCTCTTCGCTTACCATTTAACCCGCGAAGTTCTCCAGTCTTCCCCTAATTTCCATCTTATATATCTCTCTTGCAACATTTCTATTTCCTTCCTCTCCTTCCACCCCTATATCTCTGCCTCATAGCCCAATACCGGCCATGCCAATGTACCAAACAACCTCATTCGTCTATTCTAATCTTTTTTAAACCCCCTTCTTCCTAATCTCCACATCTGTTTCATTACTAACGCCGCTTTTTTAATACTTTCCCTAATATGCGCTCCATGTTCCTCATTTGCTCGCACGATAAAACCAGGATATTTAAATTCCTTTACCTCCTCTAACTTTTCACCTTCCCATCTCGCTGTCCATTTTTCCTTTCTCCCACTTCGCTTTTTGAAACTCATCACCTTCGTTTCATCCGCATTAAGCCTCAGTTTTTTCCTATTCAAGTATTTTCCTCTAACCCCGTGATTACACCGGTCATTCTTTCCTCATTCTCCGTCAACAACACTATATTATCCGCATATGCCAGTGTGTAAATTTTTTCTTCCCCTTTCTCTCTTTTGACCCTTCCATTTATCATATAATTCAGCACATGAATATGATCTGCCGCTCCCATACCTTTCCTAAATCCTGTCTGATTCGGTGGAATCATATTTTTCTCATCTATTTCTTCCTTTAACCTCTATGATACTATCGTTACATATATCTTATATTATGTAGGTATCATGTCACCACCTTATAATCTTGAACCCCTTCCCCTTTCCCTTTTTTCATTATTGGCACCACTATCCCTTCTTTCCATATTTCTGGCCAGCCCTTCCCTCTCCAAACCCCGTTACACATTACATTATTACATGTACATTATCCATTTCATACTTCTTTCTCTGTGCTAGCCTTTTCTGCTTTTTTTCCTTCTCAAATTTTTTATCCTCTACCTCTTTTTTTTCTATCGCATAACTGATTATACTCTTTCTTCTTTCTTCTGTATTCTTTCGCACTGCTCTTCCCATTTCTCCATTATCTTCATTCCTTTCCCACTTCGTTTACATTTCCCTCTCCCATTTTCACCATCTTTATCTTTTCTCTAAATTCTTCTATTCCCTCTGCTGGCCAATTAACTTTTCCTACTCTTTTTTCTTTCTTTTTTAGCTGTTTTCCGCTTACCTCTTTTCCCCATCTCTGCTGTCACTATTAGTTGGAGATGGTCCAAATCTATGTTCTTTTCATCTCTAGTCTCCTTACGTTCTCCCTTACCTCAGCGTCAGCAATAACCTAATTTATGACTGTTCTTTTCCCCTACCCCTATATGAGTGTACTCTTCTTCCTCATCTCCCTCTATACTCCCGTTTAAGATGAACCATCCTAGCTCCTCCATTTCTGTCCCCTTCTTTTCCCTATTCTTTTCGTCCTCTTTCTCCTGTTCTTGCATTGAAGACTCTCCCTATGATTAGATTCACACCTTCTTCGTTGCCTTTCATTAATTCTATTAACTCCTTTGTTTTGCCCTCCATGTCTCCATTTACATATACCCCTACTATCTGCCATCTCTCCTCTCTTATTCTTTTCTCTTCTACCATCAATCCTTCTTTTTTCTTTCAACCCATTCCCATCTTTTTCTTCCCCATCAAATCTTTTCTTATTTCCATCACCATTTCTTTCATTGCTCTGCCCTTTGTATTTTTTTTCTTTGCCTTTTGTACTTCCCACCTGTATTCCCTCGGTACCTTTTTCTTTACTCTTTCCCACTTCCTCTCATCTAGCCATGTCTCCATCATCACCACGATTTCCCATTGCCCCAAATTTTTCATAAACTCCTCATCCTTTCTTTGTAAGCCAGCTACATTCCAGTAGCATTTCCTCCGTTCTTCTCTTCTTTCGTTTCTTAATCTTATCGTTCCAATCCCACCATATGCCTTCTATCTGTATTCTCCCATACTTAACCCATATTCTTCTTTTTCCCTTCTCTTTTTTCTCTTCTGCTATTTTCCGTAACTTGAACTGCATATTTCTTCCTTCTCGTGACAAATCATCCTCTATTCTCTCAGCACATCCATATAACTCCCTTTTCTTTGTCATCACTTCCTCTTATGTTCCCTATTCTTTAATTTTACCAGCGCCCTTTGCTCTCCTCGATTGAAATTGAAACGGCAATTCAAAGAAATGCATCTATCGTGAGAAGAATTAATACAAAGGCAGTTTTTTGTATGGAAAGTTTGAGGTAAAGTTATCTTTCGAAAAAAAATAGTTTTATCATTTTTAAAAAGATTTTGGTAAGTGAGACGAGGCCATTGACGCCTCACCTGACAGATAGGTAAACCTAGCTATATAAGCATGACTACGAATATGTATAGGCAGGTATGCTTTTGCCCTTGTACTCACACCTTTAAAAGAACAAAACGCTGTACCTTCAAGTACAGCTCATTTTAAAAACATAAAAACATTCTCTGGACCATTACATTTTTGGAGATCCTGCTAGAATAATGGCAAAACGACTAGGCGTCTACGGTTGCCAAGGAAGGTTAAACTGGCACTATCTTCGATATTAAAAGAACCTGAAGAGAAAACTTTGAAGAAATGAGAACTACGGTTCTGCAAAAGAATAAATCCGGACTACTGCTACGGCATAGCCCGACAGCCGAAGAAGTAAGAAGAATAATCCAGTAGCAGATCTCGAAACGACGAACAATTATTCATCCTGAAAATTCAGAATTAACCTTGAGGCTACCTTCCAATTTAAATCGATCGGGTTCCGTTAGTGCCTTACGCAGCAAAATTGATAGTTGCAGAAAGGGACCAACAGAAACAACCCAAAACTTTAACAGGCGCTACAGACAAATAGTTAATGAACTCAAATATGCAGTACAATCCTCCGACGAAGGGCCAACAAGGAAACTTATTGCAATAAACGTAGAAGAAAAAGGAAAATGTATGAAAAAATACCTTCTCAATTCAAGACGAGAGATAGGGATACAAGTAAAAGCACGAAAGCCTAGTGGCCTCGCAGAAGCACAGAATAACACCATAGAAATGGGAATGTGGCTAAAAAAAGCTCAACCAACTATACCCACGCGTAATAGCCCATCGCTAAATGAACTTCCCATTACCAGAAGATGGAATTATCGGATTACCATTCTTCCGCAGATGCGATAGGTATGCAATTACACCTATTTACCTCATTATAAAAAACAAAAGGTACCATTAATTGATGACAGTGAGTACATAGCTCCACACTTAGCACAGATAAACAGAATGAATGTGGCAACACCTGTAGGAGACCAGGACGTTTGGATAGAATACAACGATTACGTCTCCGACGGTATATATCGAATACAAGGAGGCACCATAACTTTACCCTTCAATAACTATAGCAAACGAAATTTACAAATTAAGTTGCCGAACTATACCAAAATTTAAAGAATTACTAAAATCTCGGAAGAACAAATAAACTTAGTGCAACGATAATAGTCAAATAAAGAACCTATTAACAAAAACAAGACTAGATCATATAGAAAATCAAGTAGCGGACACAATATGGAAAATGTTTTTATTATATAGTGACGCGTACATCTTAGATAATTATCCATTACCGCGTACTACTTTGACTAAACATGAAATCGTACTGAAAACAGGAATAATCACTAACATCAAGTCTTACAGAGCACCTGAACGTCCCAGAGAAGAAGTAGAAAGACAAATACAATAATCTATACAATAAAAATGTTATAAGACTAAGCAGCAGTCCTTTTGATACATCTATATGGGTCGTGCCTAAAGAAGCTGACGCTTCAGGGGAAAAAAAAATCTTCTCTGCATTTGTTTTGAGCAGTGGGTTCCATCAAATTCCTATGGCTGACAACTCCATAAAATACACAGCTTTGCCCACACCCAACGGACATTTGTTATCACACGAATGCCCCTGAGACTAAAAAATGCACCCGCATATTCTTTCTGATTTTCAGGTATCTGGCACATGATGGACAATGCATTGAGAGGACTGGTAGGAAAGTATTGCTTTGATTACTCAGACGACATCGTCGTTTTTGGCAGCACATTGCAAGAACATAACGACAATCTAAAAATCCAGTTAGAGCGAATACATCGGACAGGGTTGAAAATACAACCTGATAAGTGTGAATATTTACGCCCAAAATTAGAATACCTTGGACATCTAATAACAGCTAAAGGAGTGAAACCTAGCCCTGCTAAAATATAAGCAGTCAGAGATTTCAAACAACCAAAAAACGTCACTGAAATACAATCATTTTCAGGGTTAGCTGGATTTCACCGTAAATTCATCGAAAACTTCTCCCACATAGCTAAACCGTTGATAGAGTTAACGAAAAAGAACAATCAATTTTCTTGGACGAGTAAACATACCAAAGCCTTTACACAACTAAGAGAATTACTCTGCAAAGCACGCATATTAAGATTAAGATAAGGTAAGATAAGATATTAAGAATAGGAGCAGTACTGTCACAAGAAGTACACCCTTGCTGTTTCATATCACGAACCCTCAATGGGGCAAAACAAATCTATTCCGCCACAGAAAAGGAGTTATTAGCAATTGTATCGGCAACTCAACGTCTTCGTCAGTATGTCTTGGAAAAAATATTTATCATACAGACAGACCAGTCTACACAATGTAAAAAACCCATCTTCAAGACTCTTACGTTGGTAATTGCAAATAGAAGAATTCACTCATAAGCCGATAGAGTAAATCAAAGGAAGAGAAAATAAGGTCGCGGACTGTTCCTCACGACTATTTCCCTTGAAAGAAACATAAGGTATCCTACAAGTAGCTATGGATCTCAGCGGAATGAATACTGAAGAACCGCTGACAAAACAGCGCTATCGCTGGATAGAAAAGCGGACAGAGCAGTAAGTAAGAAGAATGTGGGAGGAGAGAGAAGTGCTGAGGACGTAGGAAAGGACAGTGAGAAAACTCGAAAGGACTCGATAGGAGGGGGTAGTAAGGTTATGTATTTGGTGCTACAGGATTTGAAGGGAAAAAAGGTCAGTGCGGGGAACCCGATAGTGGTGTCAAGTTGTTGTCAAGTTGATGTCACTGTTTGGAGAGGAATGTGGGGAATTTTTTATAAACTCTTTGAACGAGTGATGGGACACGAAAGCTGAGAGGGAAATACAAATAATGGAAAAACAGCTGGAGGAAGTAAGGAATGGTCTAGAAGAAATGAGAAAACGTGAGACGACCGCAGTCACAGACCTGAGCAAGCCAGGGAACGAGAGCAACGATACTTTGAACAATTGACAGAAGCAAAAGCTGAGCTGGCAAAGTTGAAAGATAGCCTGGAACAGCTCCGAGTGGTAAGGGAGAACGAGGAAAATACTTTAGGAGAGTCGAATGACAGGGGAAACAGATACACGGAGGGAACAAAAGACCAGGGTAGTATAAATAATCGAGTCAACGACGGAGGTGATTTCAACTATCACTCGCCTTTAGGCCACACAAATGAGGCTGAGGGAATCATTCCAAGACGAGGTGACAATGAGCGACGAATAGAACCTGAAAGGGATCATAGCGTGCATGGACAGAGCTCTGTGCGTCCGGAAGAACATGCTGGAGATGGCAGTGTCGGAGTGAGGAACTGGGGAATCAGCTGATGTCTGTCGGGCCTCAGCGAAAATGAGCTAGAGTGGAGTGAAGAAGAGATCCGCGTACAGTTACTAGAGGTAACGTGTGTGAATATAATAATCGAGGACCTGAGACACATTGCAGGTGGCTCTCTAATTACACTAGACTCGTGGGGAACAAAACGAAGACTTATGGAAAACAAGCACAAGCTAGGGGCTACCAAGATCATAATAGAAGATGACTTGACGTGCAGAGAGAGGGAAGTTCAGATGCGGATACGTGATGAAATGACGGCAGCAAGAAGAAGAGGGGCACAGGCGTGGGCGAGCTACATGAAATGGAGGATCGAATATCGAGAGTTTTATTGGAACGAGGATAAAGACCAAGTTGAGCAGCTTTTTCGGCGAAGGTCTATTGGAAGGAGAGAGGGGGACCATTGAAGACGTGGGGTGGAATATTGCGGAAGGGTGCAAGCTTCAGGAAGTGTGGGATTTTTTAAAGTGCTACGCTATTGTGATAGTGCAGGAAACATGGATTCTAAAGGAAAAGAGAGCGCTTTTATTGAGTCGCTGGATAAGGATTTTTTATGGAGTTTTGAAGTCGCGGTAAGAAATAGCAATAAGAGGAGAGCGAAGGGGGGGGGCAACTTATTTCAGTACGCAAGAATGTGTGCGGAAATGTAAGAATGAATAAATGGGAGTACGGAATTGTGATTAGTGCGGAAGGATTGAAAGAAGGGAAGAATAAGGTAAATATTGTCTCAATTTCTAATAATGTTCGGATTGCTAAAGCGGTAGATAGTATTAAAAAGATATTGGATAGAATGCAAGAGAGAAACGAGAGAGTTATAATTGTGGGTGACTGGAACGCTAGAATAGTGAAGGAACTAGGGGGGAGCGAGGGAGGGGCAAAAGAAAAGAGAGAAAAATGGAGGTGAAGGAAGTTAGGTTAGTGTGGCATGAGGAGAAAGGTCAGAATTATAGGGAGGCTTTAGAAAATATTTGGGAGGAGAGGATAGTTAGGGAGGAGGAAGACTGGGAGGAAAACTTGGACAACGTGATAGGAGCGATAAAAAAAGTGGCAGAGCAAGTTGGCTTGGCTAGGGCAGTAAGAATAGGTGGGGGAAGTGGAATTAGAAAAAGGGATGAGGAGGAAGAAAAGCTGAAGAAATCGGCTTTCAAACTCTTGAAAAGGTATTTAAAAACGAAAGAAAGTAGAGAAAAGTAGGAATTTAGAAAAAGTAGGAGGAAGATAAGGGATTGGAGAGGGAAGAAGGCTAAGCAAGCAAGAAAGCAGAATTGGGAGAAGGCAAATAAAAGCAGGAATATGAGGTAATTTTAGCAGGCAATAGGAGGATTTAAGGCGAGAAAGAAAACAAGAGGTAAGGGGATAAAAAAGGAGAACTGGAAAAGGCATTTCCTGAAGTTGCTCGACGGAGAGAAACTCCAAACTGTCGGATCACAATTCGATCATGGGGTTGGAGGGGGGAGTGGGGAAGAACAAATGGTACAGCCTGACGAGAGTGAGGAGGCGTATATAAAAGCCTCGCAACTCGACAGACGAGACGATACGGAACAGGGTAACAAGGAAAAGCTAGATTTTTTAAACAGAGAAATCTCCTCTAAAGAAGTCGCTAAAGTGGTCGACAAACTAAAAAAAGGGAAGGCTGCGGGAGAGGACGGGGTGTGAATAGATTTTATTAAATGGTTACCCGAAGTGTGGGCAAGAGAGGTACACAAAATATTAAATGGAATGTGGAAGGAAGCGAAATTAGGTCGGGGGTGGGAAAAAGCGCGAATTTTTCCAATTCACAAAGGGGGAAAGGAAGTGTGAAGGAAAACTACAGGGGGGTGGGTCTACTAAATGTAGGTTATAAAATACTAGCAGCAATACTGGATGAAAGATTAAGAGTTTGGCTTGAGAGGAAAGGATTATATGAGGAATTTCAGGGTGAATTTAGGAAGGAGAGAGCTACGTGGGATCACGTATGGGTACTTAATGCGCTGATTAGTAATAAATTAAAGAATAAAGGGGGGTAAACTTTACGTGGCTTCTGTTGATTTGAAGAAGGCATTTGATACAATTGACAGAGGGATAAAACTAAAGTAATGGTTTTTAGGAAGGGAGGGAGAAGAAAACAAGGGAAAAGGTGGAAAGTGGGTGGTAAAGAACTGAAGGAAGTGGACGAATATAAATACTTAGGGTTTTGGTTTTCTACTAGAGGAACTTACACCAAACATGTGCACATGTTAGCAGGAAAAGCTCGAACGGCCTCGAATGCGGCATGGGACATAATGAGAAGGGCGAGGATTAACAAACAAGGTGAAAGACTGTACCTGACGGACACGCTGGTTTCAGCAGGAGGGATGTACAGGGTAAAAATTTGGGGTTGGAATAGGAGAGAAGCTGTTGTAAACTTTGCAGGAGGCAGGCAGGGAGGTGGGAGATGGAGAAAGAGTGAGGTGGTTATGGGAAGGGGGGAAGGAAGAAAAGGTAGAGTGCAACTTATTAGGAGGAGAAGAG
>JAUMHM010000072.1:20883765-20894810 GCA_032362435.1 Melikaiella ostensackeni
TATTTTTGCAATCTTATTGTGCACATTAAATTATAAAGTAATAACTATTGACCGAATCCATTTCAAATCAGACAGGGAACTACACTTGAAGTCGCAGAATCCCTCGGAGACGAAAATAAATAAGATTTGAATTTTGTGCTTTGTTTTTCAAAGAACCCCATTTTTAAACTTCTATAACTTCTGACCTAATTGAGAAAATCATCATTTTCTTTTTGATTCTAATAGCGCCCACTTTTTTTTAGCAATCCAACCGAAAATTTGGGAAAGGTTCAAAACCCTTATATTTTTTGTCAATTCTTTTTTGAACCTGTACTTTGATAAGGAAATTGTCTTGTGAGAAAGAGTTTTCCCACAAACAATGACAGATACGAAAAAATGTTAAGATAAAAGTTTGCACTCCGAAGAAGTTTTATGAAAAAGTCTGTTGTTCTTTTGCAATATCCTTTATTGTTCATGAGAAAAATTCATAAATTACATTTTTAGTTAAAAAAAATTCTCCCAGCTTCAAAAATGTTTTAGCCCGCATGATACTGATAACATGCCTTTGTTATATTAGCAGAAATGTTTGAAAAATATCAGGAAATAAAAAAAAGTGGGGTTTTCCAGAAAATATTTTTTTCATGTTTTTGAAATTTTAAGAAAAAAATAAAAAAAGATTCTCCGGAAAAACTCAGCTTTTTTATTTTTCGCATATTATGTTCACAATTTCTACTAACAAAAGAGAGCCGTCGTATCCGCATCATGCGGACTCAACCATTTTTGATGTCAGGTGAATTTTTTTATCATAAAAATGTAATTTTTAAATTTTTCTCGTAAACGATGAAGAATATCACGAAAGAACAAGAGAAATATTTCACAGAACTTTTTGAGACGTGTAAACTTTTATCTTAATATTTTTTCGCATCTGGCATTGTTTGCGAGGAAAAGTAGAAAATTCGACTGCGAGAGAAAAAATTCTCCTGGTCACAAAAGTTATTTATCCAGCATAAAAGTTACAAAGTATCTTCCTTATCAAAGAACAAATTAAAAAAAAAATGGCGAAAAATATAAGGTATTCTGGAACCATACAATTTGATCAGCACACTGCATAGTCACAAAATGATTTGTACTAAAACCCTACAAATATACGTACGACTGAAGACTTTTGGAGGGAAATCGCGTTTCACATGAGCCGGGTACAGTCGGTCAGCTGACCTGATCATCACGGACTCGGCTATAGACGGAAGAGCTCGGAAACCATCGGGCGTTTTTAGTATAGTCTTTTAGAATTCTCGCAAATCCCAGTTGCAGATACCATATTACTAGTGGCTCTCATTTCAATACGCATTCTCATCCAAGAATATTAGAATTTCGTACATTTCTTATAACTTATGTTACTTAAAATACTTACTTTTGACGATATTTTTTACAAAACTTGTTATTGACCATTATTACTTTTTCACACTTACAGTTTTCAAACAGTAAATAAGATTGTTTCTTAATGTCAATACTAATTTTTGCTCGCTCAAGTTTATAATGATACGTACTAAAATGAGATTATCTCTTATAATAGTAGGAATCTTCATAACTGTACCACGATTATCCCTGAATTCTTTCATTTTATTTTAATTATAGATACAGAATGAATCAAATATTGATATCAAAAGTCTCTCCGTGTAACTGTAACCTTAACGCGTTACAATTTTCGAATAGCACTTATGTAAATCAACGTACTTTACTGTCGCATCGTAGATATATAAATATGAACTGAAACCGACACACTACTTATTTCACGGCAAGCCTCGATGACTTCAACCCAAAGATTCTAGCCCTCTTTAGTTTTATGTCCGTGATTTCCTCCCCTCTCCATTCAATACTTTGTCCTTGGAATTCCTCCCAGTCCTACTCCCTTCTTCTATCCATTCATTTCCTCCACTTTCTCCTGTTCTTGTATTGAAGGCTCCCCCTATGATTGAAGTCAACCCTTTTTTTCCTAACATCAACTCCCTCAACCCTTCTGTTTCCTTCTCCATATCTCCATTCACATATACCCCTGCTGTAGGGATGAAATCAAGTTAACCGGATTCCAAATAATAAAACTAATGAGATTTATCATCAAAAGGAAGAAATACATATCGCAGTATAATGAATTTAAGACATAGTGTCGGGTCGCGGACCAGCTTCGAACTGAACTCCCTCCACGCACGCTCACATGCATTTGTCTAGCCTAGCAGTAATAGTTCCTAGACTCTACGCCAAACAACGCCACACACTACGCAGGCCCAAAAGTCGGGGAACTCAAATACTACACTCGGCCGTTCTGACAAGGACGTCTGCCCTCAGGCGTCATTCAATGAACTTGTTCGTACCCAAGGTTTCATGTTATCAACCGAGGTCGAAGTCATCTTATGCCCCTCTCCTTTTCCTAGCTTCTGCAACGAATATCGATCATTCCTCATAATTTCAGTTACCTTGTAGGGTCCAAGGAACTTCGCATAGAATTTGAGCCCTGACCTTCCTTGTGTACGACAAATCGCTACCAGGTCACCTTCTCGATCACAGCTCGCTTTTTTGCACTTCTTATCGTAGGCTTTCTGTCTTCGGCTTGAATCCCGGCAGTAGACTCTTGGGCGCTGTCTCTCAAAGCGTCTCGCTTTTCCAAGAACAGAGTCGCTTACTCTTCCTCCATAATTTCAGCTAGTCTCGCGTCCTCTCGGAGTCTCATTCGGGTTCCTAAAAGAAGAGTGAACGGCGGTATTTCTGTGCTCCCGGTCGGAATGCGATTAATATATTACTGAGCTTTCTCCACCTTGTCATTGACTCTCGGTACTCCCGTGACGATGGTAGAACAAGCCAAATCTTCTTTTTCG
The DNA here is from genome assembly GCA_032362435.1 of Melikaiella ostensackeni. Lineage (NCBI taxonomy): Eukaryota > Metazoa > Arthropoda > Insecta > Hymenoptera > Cynipidae > Melikaiella > Melikaiella ostensackeni. The sequence continues at coordinate 20,886,615 of JAUMHM010000072.1, forward strand.
CAGTAATTTTTTAATTCAAAGGACGTGAATGCTGTGCCCCGACCTGTTATTATCCGTCTTGGGCTGCCGAACACAGCAGACTGTCCGAGTATTTTGTCAAACACCTCTGCGGAATTTGTAATCTTTGTTGAGTAGAGCCCCAGAACTTAGTGAATGCATCGATAACAGCCAATATGTGATTGTAGCTCTTTTTGGTCGAAGGTAAAGGTCTCAGATGTTCAAGATGATATGTTTTCATTGGTCCTTCTTCTTTATCTAGAAAATGCAAAAATCCCTCCGGCTTGTCATGTTTTCGCTCTGCTAGGATACAAGCAAGACAGTTTCGTATCCATCTCTGGATTTTGTCCTGCATACCTTAAAACCAGTAGTCTCTCTTAACCAGCTTCTCCGTTTTTTCACTCCGAAGTGACCCTGTTTGTGGCATCGTCAAATTATGTCATATTGCATCTGCTTGGGTACCATTATGAGCTACTCCTGTTGGACCTCCTTACAGAGAAGTCCGTCCCTGACGGCGTAACCTTTAACTCTGTCCTGCTGCACCTCAGTCATCAGTTCCAACAGTTCGTTGTCCATTTGTTGGCTTCTTTTCATCCGCTCTGAAATGGCGTCCAAGTCTTCGCTTATCACCAGGACCTCTGGTATCGGGTAGCGAATAAGCGCATCCATGTGCTTCAAACTGGTGCCCACACGGTGCTGGTGCTCAATACATGAAATTTCAATCATCCCAGCTCGGCCATGCAAATCAATTGTATTTAAAAATTCTGCACCTAATAACAAATCGTTGCGCATCACAGGTTCTCGGACTACGTGCAGTTTTACAGAGAAGCAATCATCATCAATCGTCATTTTCAAATTCGTCGTACCTAGAGTAGATGAAGGATGATCTTTCGACCCAATACCCCCAAATTGTGTCACATCTTTTCTCGAATACTGAGCTCCAATTTCCGCAAGACAATAGACACTTGAAAGGCTCAGATCACTCGCGGTATCAACTGAAGCCTCACATTCTCTTCCTTCTACCGAAACAGCTTTATCGTGCTTTACTGAATTTGTTTTGAGCACATTACACGTTTTCCTTTCATGCGAGTCTATGACTTTTTTTATATTCCGGAGTCATGCGCCCATATTCGCTACATTTAAAACATTTTTCGGCTTTATTGACATCAGTACTCTTACTAGGTCTTTTCTTTTGCGCACCTTCCGTTTTAATACCCGTCTCTGACCTATGTTTAATTTTTTCGTACATATCTAAGTTCACTATGAGCTCGAAAATACTGTTTGCCCCAAGCAAAATTATTTTACACACCTCATCACCATCAATATCTTCTATAATGTATTGGATTATCGCGCTTCGTTCTATATCGACCTGGGCCCCAATCTCCATCATGCGATAACAATACTCGTGATAGGTCTCATCGCTTTACTTTTTTCGTTGCTGCAACCTGCGTTGAACATCGTAGCTGCTATTCTTCGGGCTGAATTCACGTACCAGTGCCCCCATCATGGCATCCCAAGAATGCTTGCAGTCTTCATAGTCGACAAATGATTTTGATGAGCCCTGTAGTAATCATCTGGCATAAATGGCTTTGTTTATGTCGCCCCAGTCGCGAATCAGGGCCGTCTCCTCAAACTCCTCTATCCAACGCTTCACATTTCGTCCGTCATCTCCACTAAGTGTGTCCAACTTTCCCTCTATATCTTCAAATTTCATCATAAAATTCTGTGTCACTCGTCTTTCAACAGGCAGCGGACAAACTAGAGAACTCCGATTTTCTTCAATAGTTGCGTCATCTGTTTTTTGTGTTCTCCCCTGCTGCACCCTGCGCCTCGTCTCGTTTTGCCGTCTCAGCTCTGTGTCCTCGTTGTTTTTGCGGCCCTCGGCGTCTTCGCTGCCATCTTGCCATGCTGCCGATAGACGATCTTTCATCTCCACCTTGTTCCCCGCCGTTTCCAGGCCGAAGCGTCGTAACTTGCATTTCAGCTCTTTCACCTTAAGAGAATTGATATCCACTTCGTCTTTTACATCGTCTTCGTCGTCTTCCGAAGATATGGCGCCTTCATTCGACATGGCATCGTCATCCGCTCTTTTGACGTCTTGCTTCAGAGCTTTTCGAATCCAATCTCTTAACACTGCCTTCATACCCGACACAGAATGTCTGAACTCACTCAACTTCGTTTTTAGTTTTTGTACACTCAATTCATCCAACTGAACCATCTGCTCTACAAACGTTGACATCTTGCTGAATAAATTTCACTGCACTTCGTCTTTCTTCTACGAATTCGCGATTGAATTCTCTTATTTCGGACGAGCCCCAAAACGTAGGGATATAATTAAGTCAACCGAATTTCAAATAATAACACTAATGAAATTTATTATCAGGAGGAAGAAATACATATCGCAGAATAATGAATTTGAAACATAGTGTCGGGTCGTGGACCAGCTTCGAACTGAATTCTCTCCACGTACGCTCATACACATATTTCTAATCTAGCAGTTATAGTTCCTAGACTCTCCACCGAACCGCGCCACACACTAGGCAGACCCAAAACGCGGGAAACTCAAATACTACACAACTATCTTTCGCCCCTCCTCTCCAATCTTTATCTCTTCTCCCATTAACCTCTTCGTTGGCAGAGAAAATTTGACAAAAAGTGCCCAAAATGGCAGGGAAATTTTTGAAGAATTTTTATCCCGAAAATTTATACCCTTGGGCTTTCGAGGGCGCTGATTACGAATCTAATAATAAGAAAAAAAAGATTGACGCGCTATTGCGTCAATGCCACACAGAGCACCAATTGATTTGACGTACTATTGCATCAATGCCAACGAAGGGGTTAATCCTTCTTTTTGTTCTTTCAACCCATTCCTATCCTTTGCTTTCCTATCAAATCTTTCCTCATTCTCATCACCATTCCTCTCACTGCTCTGCATTTTTTATTTCTTCTCTTTGTCTCTTGTTACTCCTACCTGTATCCCCTTGGAAGCCTTTCCTTTACTCTCATCCACACACTCTCATCACGTCTCCATTATCACCACGACTTTCCATTACCCCAAATTTTTCATAAACTTCCTATCCTTACCTTCTGAGCCAGCTACATTCCAGTAGCATATCCTCCATTCTTTCCTTCTGTTTTTTACTCACTTTTTCTTTCCCGCTGTCTCTTCTTTTCACACTTTGGTTTTTCATCTCAACCATTCCCCCATCCTGTCGCATTTCACTTTGTCTGCTCTCCCTTCTCCCCACCACTCCATGTACATTCTATCTGCCCTCTCTCATACTTAACCGCACATTCATAAAACGTCCCTTTTCTTGTCATCACTTCTCTCTTATGCTTCGTATTATTTAATTTCACTCGCACCATTTGCTACTCTCTCCATCCTTCATATCCTACACTTCTCAGTTCCTCTACCTCAATATTTGCCTCTATCCATCTTAGCGCTTCTTCTACGCCTTCTCTCAATTTCTTCTCCTCTAATCGTTGACCCTTTATCACTATATTCTGTTTTCATCCCTCTCTCTATTATGATTCCATGCTTCTCTATCTTCTCCATCCTTCATTTCAACTCCTCTACCTTTTTCTTAGCCACTTCCTACTTTTTCAGTCTTTGTTCCACGCTTTGCATTCTTCTTCCAAATTTTCCTTTACTTCTTTCCATTTTCTCATATCTTTTCAAATTTCAATATTACTTCCCTAATTTATCGCTTCATTTTCTCTCCCCTTCCCTCCTGACTTTTTTCCTTCATCTCCATTATCTATGTCATCATTTTTGCATTTCTTCCATATTTTTTTCTTCCATCGGACCTCTAGCCTCACCTCTGTTTTCATCTTTCCCCTTATTTTCTTCATCATTCCATATGAACCTATCTTTTTTCGACAGCGACCTCATCATTTTCGGATGTTTCATGCTTGCTCCTTCGTTTTTTCTGATCTTAACAGCTTTTCTTTTCCCCTATTTTCCTTTTGATGAATCCCTGAATTGATCCCACGCTCTTCGTCCTCAAACTCTCCCTCTCTAACGTGTTTCAATACTTTCCTCTTGCCTTCCTGTCTTTTTCTCGCATTCCGGTTTCCCTCCTCCTCTGTCTGCATCCGAGAAAAATCGCTAGACTCATTTTTGACAACATCTTTATTTTTCGCAAATAAGAATGCATTTTTTCTTAGTTTCAATTTTTTTTCGTTTCTAGAACGTAGAGGAACTACTTTAAGAGAAAAAATAATTAAGTCACTGCACTCATTCTTAGAAATATTCAAAAATAATCGGTCGACAAGAAAATTTAAATTATTTTTGAATAAACAAATAATCTGTGCTACTGTATCACGTATCATCACAAAATACAGAAGTTTATAACACTGAAAATGTCTATGGGAGCCCGAATTAAAACGGCGCGTATGGCCGGTTCCAGCTTAGGGAATATTTGCGTTTTTCCAAGCTAGGGTCAAAACTATTATTCTCGAATTTGAGAGAGGGATGATAATAGACCTATACTGACTCTATTAGTAGTATACTCTGGATGCCTTTGACCTCCAGGGCCTTCAACCAGACCCTGTGCCGCGGGTTTCTGCTAAATACGGTTACACAACTGGATAAGCAATCGCGGACAATGGTCCAGGGATGGCCCCGGCGGAAAAACCACCAAGACAAGGCGTAAACCACCGTGTCTAAGGCTGCGTGATGCCAGGAAGTGGTGCCCTTTTTCCCTAGCTACTCGTGAGAATACAATGGAGAACGATCAGTTAAACCGAAGTTTTTGTGAGATGGTGTTTGAAGAGGACTTGGACGTGGAGGCGGCCGAGAAGGAATGAAAGGAGACAGACAGGTCACAAGCAAGGTCACAAACAAGGTTGTCGTAAAAAAGTTGAGGGTGAAGGAGGATTATAGGCTCGATGAGAAATTAAGAAGAAGAAGAAATTAAGCGGTTTACTGCCGTTCGAAACAAGAAACCCAGTCACTTACGTTTGGGATTTGGCATCCGATTCGCAATTGCTTCTAATATATTTCAGTGAAAAAAAAGTGTGATTCAGGTGCCAAATGCCAAATGCAAGTTACGGATTTCCTTATTATTCATGGCAGACCTTAGGACCAAAGGAGTCGGTCTGTAGTCCACCGCAAGTGCCCGACAAGGGGACTCAGGCACTAGAAGAAGCCAAGGACACTCACGCTCCCACTCAAGAGCAGAGAACGAGAGAGCTTACCGCGAGCCCCACGGAGGCCAGTGATCCCAGACGGTTCTTATCAATCCGACCGACGGCTCAAGTAACACCGAGCTTCTTAAGAACCTCGAGAGCATGGTGGAGCCTGACACCCTGGTGTTAAAATCAAGGGTGTGCAGCCAAGTAGGAACCATGACGTCCTCAGTGGTATTGGTGAGGGATGAGAAGGCAGGGTAAAACTGACCTCTGCCAGCAGGGAGACTGTGGGAAACGGGCGAAATATGTGCGAGCTAGTTTCCGGTACCGAGGTGGAGATCCTCGACCTATAGCCATCATCTGAGGAACAGGAAGTGAGGGAAGCCGTAGAGAAACACTTCGTGGAGTCAAGGACTGTCGGGGTTAAGGTCAGCATGATCAATAAGACCTTCGGAAGAAGACTGAAGGCTTATTTGAAGTTAAACGGAAAGATGGCCGCAAGGTTAATCCGATCAGGATACCTCAAGGTGGGATGGGTATCGTGCAGGGTGAGGAAAAATGTGCAGGCCACCAAGCTGTATGGGCAGAGGTAAACTAGGAGATCGAACCCAGCAGGAGCCCTGGAAGGCTGAAAAAACGGCAACTCCTGAAGTAATGCGAAAGCGGTTTTCAGGGTTTTCATGTCTATATTTATGATGCGATTTTTTCAAAAGGCGGTTTTTCAAACTTCCAGCTTCAAAAATGCCCCGGCGACTCGTTTTTCAACCTAATGGGTTCGCCTCGGACTTAAAATTCGGAGAATTCATCTGACTATATGACCCTAAACGTAACTCAAGCATCAATATTTAATAGTCAAAATTACAACTTGGCAGAGTTCGGACTGTTTATATATTCTCAGTCGTATTTATGCTGAGCGCGAAGCTGTCGCGTAGGGTACTTTGGATGACCTTGAGGAATATTACAATTGTCCAGATAGTTTTTAAAATGAAAGTGAATTGACTCCATCGCCTGTTGTCATAGTGGATGTTACAGTCTTGCTCAGAATTTCATTATGATTAAAAAAATAAAACATTGCAGCCTTCAGAATTAGCTACTTATACCTGAAAGTCTCTGTTACTCTTAAAGTTCACGCAGTTTTCTGTCACATAAAAGATTTTTGCGAAAAAAAGGAAGCAAGGCTTAGGATTTAATGGTGAGCAAAGATGCAGTCAGTTAATTTTCATTTTGAAACCATCTGAAAAAATTGTGATGTTTCTCGAGATCGTCCAAAGTACCCTACGCGACTACATCGCGCTCCTTGGGATGATACAGATTAATTTTTTATTTAAAAATACGTCAAATTTTCTTGTCAGCCAAATTTTTTCGGAAATTTTAAAAAATGGTTGTAGTGTTTCATTATTTTTGGTCTGATATAAGTTCTCTCGACTATTTGATCATAAGATGTGCGATATATGGTATGCTATCGGGAATGTATTTGCAATAAATTGAAACAATAACTGAAAATATTTTTTATTGTACCTGAATTTCTGTATGTACAGTGAGAAAGTCATCAAAAAATTTCTCAAATACATTTTTTATCAAATTTCAAAGACTATCCGGCAAAATAAAATTTTTTGAGATTATTTTAATGAGATGATACAGATTAGGTGTGTAATTAATTATAATCTTTCCACTCTGGAACAGTAACCTCTAAATACGTTATTTTGGTGAAGGTGACATTGTATAATCCAGGGTTTTGTGACGTATCCTATTTACAAGTCTTGCAATAATATTGCTTCTTCTTAAAATTCCAGTAAAGTTAAAAATGTTACACCATCGTGTTTTTATATCAAATTTTGTTATTTTTTACAAGCTTTTATTTGACTTGCTACGTGGGTATGTATGTATATGTATGTACTCGCATGTCAGGTTCAAATTTTGTATTCCAATTCACACTGTTAGAAAATCCGATCAATATGAGTATCTATGAAAAGGGCTTGGAGAGTAAAGATCAAATTTGAGCTTGCCATCCCCCTCCTTTAGATGGAGTTCGAATTGAGGAACCAGGCTGCTCAAAATTGTAAAATCTTTGAAAAAAAAAGATTTTCGTAGTACTGAAAAGCCGAAAATAATTTCCTGTGATAGAAGGTCTTGTAATAATAGTAATAATAATAATAATGTGACCTAAAAGAAAAGCATGAGGCATAAATATTACAACATTTTTCCCATATAAACTGGGTGTTCTATGATTAAGAACCACGCTTTTATATTAGGTCACATTAATACGAGTATTATATTATTATTCTCATTCTTAATGCAAGCCCTCTTATCAGAGAAAATCTCTCAAATTTAAATTTTATATTTTTTACGTCTCAAATCCCTATATCTTTCTGTAATCAATATATACAGCCCTGCATAAAGTCATTTATTTTTACTTAGCAGCTAGTAGATTCAAACTTACACAGAAAAACGTAAATGAGAAGATTTACAATTTTGTTGAACGAAGCCGCGAGTTCCTCAAACCACGCAAGAAATTTCACAATTTAGAATGTCGCTCACAGTTTAAAAAGAAAGATTTTAACTTTTTTATAGTCATTTTCATATAGTTTTTATATAGGACTCTAAAAAGAACTGTAATGTCTACCTTTTCAAACTGTGAGCGAAATTGCAAACTTCAAAAGTGTTGTAAATACAAATATTTTATTATATCACACTTACATTTGAAGTCAAACAAAGCCATGAATGTAAGAAGAAAAATACAATTGATGATCTTCATTTTTTCCAGACGTAAGCTGATTTTTGAAAAATTATATGAACGGGGACTGATAAATTTTCGAAATTTGTTCACTGCTATATATGATAACCACCATCTGATTACTTAACTTTATGGATCCTCAATTTGCTAGATTTATTATATATAGAACTTTCAGAATAAAAGCAAACTTATTTAAATACCCTATATACTTTTACAATATGAACGATTAGATAAAACTTCGAAAATCGCATATTATTTAACGATATATATATATATATATATATATATATATATATATATTAAAGAATTTAATTGGATTTTTTTTTAATTTG
>JAUMHM010000072.1:20914632-20932196 GCA_032362435.1 Melikaiella ostensackeni
GAGTGTACAACGTAAGTTTTTGAAAATTAGAAACAAATTCTGTAGGCGAAAGACTGGTCCAGTCTAGTTTTAATAACCTCTCTACTTCTTCATCAGGTAATTGAGTTTGTAAGTATGTGCGTGGAAAGAGTGTTATTGCCTCAAAGATTTCTTTGCTTTCAGTTGCAAGATTGGTGCTGTGCCTTAAAATATTTGTCGATAGAGAAGAAATAGAACCGATTTGCTTATTGCCAGGCATAAAATCATTACTTTCATATCTGCAATACGACAACTGAACATCTTCATTCAGGATAGTAGAAAATTTTTTTTTATTAAACAGAAATTTCTGCAATGATATTCGCCTTTCAGCATTTAGCTTTCTGAATATGTTTGCTAACATGATTTTTCCGTACGTATTGTAACTTTCTCATCTCTCCAGTCCTTCCAGCGATTCTTACGAAGATTTTATAAAATAACACCCCCTCAGTTTCTTCTCATAGATTAAGAACCATTTTTTCCAATCAAATTTGAACCAAAAAATATTATTTTTTAATATCTGAAAACACAAATCTCTTCAAAAAGTTTACATGCGGTTTTGTTTGGCCGTGTGGCCTCAGAGTTGAGAGTATTATTGCATTAATTGAAAAATAATTTAAAAATATTGCACGCGTGAGATTAATAATGTGTGAAAACACGTTACCTATTGATTATTCGACGATTGCCAGTTTTATTCATAGATTGATAAGGTGTTATTCACTCTAGAAAGAAACCTGAGATCAGAAATACCCCTAGAAATTAATATCAGTCTTTCAATTTATATATATATATATATATTGAATTAAAGATTAACAAATCTCTTTTTTTACAGTTGCTGGAACTCTTTGGAGCAGGAACAGCGTGTATAGTTAGTCCAATTTCGCGAATAAATTTCGTGGATCAGGATCTTTTAATTCCAACCACGGAACAACCTTCTCCTGTTTATAAAATGTTCTTAAAAAATTTAACTGAAATCCAATACGGCTACGTTCAAAACCATCCATGGGCCTTCCCGATCGACTAAGATTTTTTTTCGAGGAAATGAAAGAAGTGGAAAGTTTAGAAGTCGAAAAAAGACAGACTGGAAATCTAGTTTTTGAAGATAAACCAAAAAAAGACCTTAAAATAGAAGTGATTCGAATTCGCGGTCCACTTTTGGACAGAACTGATGAATCAAAATTCTTTTTTTTTTGTCTATTTAGATTGTTAAGCATCGAGGCTAATAAAATGTAAGAAAGGAGCGGAATTCGGATAGACGAGAGCCTAAAGTAGTTCTTATTTATTTGCAAGGATCGGATAAATTAAAGTATTACATAGTTATTGAAGCGGGCTTTAATTAATACGAATATTTTCCTCAGGTATAAGTCACGTATTTATGACTTTTCTACGAATTGTACAAAGGAAGTTTGTCATGGATTAATTTACACCGAATTCACGGTCTTTGATTGTAAGGATAGCTCAGTTTCAGGCAATTAAATCCTGTTTCTCAAAAATTGAAAGGAAATTTCTGAAAGAAGTCGATACCTTATTCTGATTTTTGCAGAATTTGTAAATATATTGTTAGTAAGTTATTGGAACTGTATATAATAAATTAAATCTTTTTCGGCGGATATTGAAATATCATCAATCATTAATCATATTTTTAAAAGATGACTGCATAGTCGTCATCGCATCGCTGTGATTTTTAACTTGCGAAACGTTTTAGTAAATTATGTACATAGAAGATATGTGTCATGTAATGTAAATTGAATAGTAATTAAAAATTGAATATTAAATATTATTTACAAATTTTGTATCAAAGTGTTGAAAGAAGTAGAATAGTTTTAAAAAACGAGTGTGAAACATCTTTGTTAAATACAACTATTTTGACTAATTTCGTCTACAAAATTTGTTTATTGAACATCCCATTTCCTGAGTTCAATTTTTTTGAGGAAGATTGCGTGACTTGAAATGCTTGACCCTGACTTCTGACTAATTTTCGCGAGAGTTTAATGAGTTTAATCGAATGCAGAAGGTGTGATTTCGGGGGTAATCAGTTTGCTTGCAAAGAATGAAACAGTAGTTCTTTTATGGAAATGGATACGCATGAGGTATGAGTTTTGTTGATTAGCAAATGAAAAAAAATTAATTCAGTTTTATAAAGTAGAAAAAGTCATAATTTTCACATCAGAAGGAGTCAATAGTATTCACTTAAGAGGTTGATTTATAATTTAATTTCGTACTGAAACGAAAACATAGTAAATCAAAAAGGCAAACCATTTAATGATAAAATCAGAAAATTATAAAATCCTATTCTTAAAAATCCTATTCCAAAAAGTTGTAGTCACCAGATCTTGCATATAATGTTATCGAAAACCTGATTGGTTGCGACACTGCTTGAACATGACTTTTAGTGCTGTTTTCAGTTTGTTCTATGCTGTTACTATTATAACACATATTTTATAAAATTAAAAAAAATGACAATATATTAAACTAATTGTAAGTTATGATTAAAACTAAAAATTATAAATTTTCTGGACTTTTGTAAATCACAAATAATAAATAAATAATAATAATAAAAGCAACAATTCTGTTCTTAACTTTCTGACCATATGTTTTAAAAATGACAAAAGGATGCTATTCATAACAAGTCCATTAAGCTAGCACCTGTAAAATCGAAATTCAGCATTCTTCATAGCTCAGACTTTTGAGCTTTTTTGGGCACCAATAAAAATTTTTGGGCTCCTTTACTTTTTTCAAAAAATCAATTTTTTTATGGAGGTGCTAGCTTACATCAACTTAGCACCTTCACTGTCTAAAATACCAAAATAATACAAATTCAACTCCATCAGAATTTTGAGCTTTTTTGGGCTCTTGAAATCCGCAAAAACCAATCGCCATAAAACAACCCTCAAGTTCTAAAGTCAACGCCCTTCAAAAAATTTTATTTTTTCATAAAATGAATCCCACTCCTCATAAATACCAACTTCGATTTTCGGGCTCCAACCCTTACAGCCAAAAAGCACCCCCTTTGTACTACGCAAACATGACTTTGCCGAAAAATAATCTTCTTCAGAATTCTTCAATGTTAACAGAGTCTCTGATTTTCGGGCTCCTCATAAACACCAACTTCAAATTTTGGGTTCCAGCCCTTACCGCCAAAAAGCATCCCCTCTGTACCACGTGGATAGAACTGCCGGAAAATAATCTTTTCCAGAATTTTTCGATGTTAACAGAGTCTCCGATTTTTCGGCTCCTCATAAATACCACCTTCGATTTTTGGGCTTTAACTCTTATAGCCAAAAAGCACCCCCTTGGTATCACGCAAATATAGCTTTGCCAAAAAATAATCTTTTTCAGAATCTCTCAATGTTACAGAGTCTCTGGTTTTTGGGCTTCTCATAAATACCAACTTCGATTTTTAGGCTCCAACCCTTAATGCGAAAAACAACCTCTCCGAACCACGTAGATATGACTTTGCCGAATAATAATTCTTCTTCAGAATTTTTCAATGTCAGGAGAGTCTCTGATTTTTTTACTCCTCATAAATACCAGCTTTGATTTTTGGGCTCCAACCCTTATAGCCAAAAAGCACTTCCTTTGTACCGAGCAAATATGACTTTGCCGAAACAATTTGTTTCAAAATTTTTCCGTGTTAGCAGAGTCTCAGATTTTTAAGCTCCTTATAAATATAAACTTCGATTTTTTGGCTCCAACCCTTGTGGTTAAAAAGCAACCCCTCCTGACCACGTAGATATGGCTCTGCCGAAAAATAGTCTTTTTCAGAATTTCTCAATGTTAACAGAGTCTCTGATTTTTGGCCTCCTTAAAAACACCAACTTTGATTTCGTGCTCCAGCTCTTAATGCCAAAAAACAACCCCTCCGTACCACGTAGATATGGCTTTGCCGAAAAATAATCTCTTTCCGAATTTCTCAATGTTAGCAGAGTCCCTAAACAATAGACTTTATTGAGACTGTGAAATTACGAAAAAGATTATTCTTCGGAAAAGTTATATCTGCGTTGTTCAATAGGGGTAGTTTTTAGCCATAAAGGTTGGAGCCCAAAAATCAAAGCTGAAATTTATGAGGAGCCCAAAAATAAAATACTTCATTGACACTATAAAATTCTGAAAAAGATTATTTTTTGACAAAGTTGTATCTGCGTTGTATAATGGGGGTAGTTTTTAGCCATGAGGGTTGGAGGCCGAAATTCGAAGTTCATATTTATGATGAGTCTAAAAATCAGAGACTCTGCTAACACGGAAAAATGTTGAAAAAATTATTTTTCGACAAAGTCTACGTGGTACAAAGGGGTTGCTCTTTGGCATTAAGGGCTGGAGCCCAAAAATTGAAGTTGGTATTTATGAGGAGCCAAAAAATCAGAAACTCTGTTAACGCTGTAAAATTTTGAAAAGATAATTTTTCGGCAATGTCTTATCTGCGTGGTTCAAATGAGTTGCTTTTTGCATTAGGGGTTGGATTCCAAAAATCGGAGTTGATATTTTTGAGCAGCACAAATGATGTCCACAAGTTAAGGGCGCTTCATTTTTGGAAATGTTGAACTCTTTTTATAAGGAATGATTTTGACACATAAGGGTTATTTTTTGGTGATTGATTTTTAGGGGTATTCAGGAGCCCAAGAAAGCCCAAATTTCTGTTGGAATTGAATTTTTCTTTTGGTCTTTTAGACAGTGGAAGTGCTAGGTTAATATATGCTAGCACCTTAAAAAAAATTGATTTTTTGAAAAAAGTAAAGGAGCCCAAAAATTTTTAGTGGTGTCCAAAAAAGCCCAATATTAATCCATTACTAGAGGTTACGAATTTTCTCCATCAATTCAAACAATCAATCAACAACTTTTTTAATTTTGCAGGATTTAAAGAAAATTTAGGGAAAATTTCATTTATTTCAAAAGATATTTAAAAGTTCTAGAAGTTTTCAAAAGATTCGAAAATGATATAAAGCTTGAAAAGATTTCAAACATTTTAAAAACAAAATGTAGATTTTTAAAGTTTTCAGAAAAGGAGCTTTTTAAGAATTTTGAAAGGTTTCAAGAAAATTATTAAATTATTATATTTTCTTAAGATTCCTGGTAAAACTTGAAAAGTCGTTTCATTTTAATAAATTAATTTTAAAAGAAAATTCAAACAGATTTTAAAACATTTTAAATGATTTCCTAAAATGTCGAGAAAGAATGTAGAAGATTTTGAAGCAAAATTTTTCAATTTTGCAAAATTAAAAGTTTTAGAAGCTTAGAAAAGGATTCGAAATCTTTTCAAGTTCTAAATTACGTTCGAATCTTTTCAAAACTTCTAAATATCTTTTGAAATCCTTCAAAGTTTCCCTAATTTTTTTTCAAGACCTGCAAAATTACAAAAAATTTCTTAAAATCTTCTAGATTCTTTTTCGAAGAATTTCGAAATTTTCAAAACTTGAAAAGTAATATTCTAAAATAAAACTTGAATTTTTTGAAATTTTACCATACATTTTATTGTTGGTACTGCTTCTTTTGTTATTGTTACCGATAATTTTTTTTACCGGTACCGACTTCGTAAATTACTATATTCTAAGCTTTTTTTGCATTTTTCGACCCAAAACATTTGTTTTTCAATGATACAGTACTATGAAGGACCAGAAGATACTAAATGGTCATAAACTTTAGCTTTTAATTGTTAGCTGTAATTGTTATTATACCTCAGTAAATAAACAAATAGACAAAACTTGAATATTTCGACCCAAAACATTCATTCCTCAATCATACAAAACTATCAAGAACCAGAGGATACTACATTGTTTAAAATTTCACCTTTTAATTGTTAGCTTGAATTGTTATTAGCCAAAATAAATGATCAGATAGACAAAACTTGAATATTTCGACCCAAAACATTCATTCCTCAATCATACAATACTATTAAGAACCAGAGGATACTACATTGTTTTAAATTTTACCTTTTAATTGTTAGATTTGATTGTTATTAGCCAAAATAAATAAAGAAATAGACACAATTTTGTAGTATTCGACACAAAATATTTGTCTCTTCAATTATACAGTACTCTTAAGTACCAGGGGATGCTAATTTATCATAAACTTTAGCTCTCAATTGTAAACTGTAATTGTTATTGACAAAACACATAAAGATATCCCTGAATTAGTATTTTTGTGAGAATTTTTTTTGGCAACAACTCATTGAGAATGACTGAAGGGTGTCAGCTACTTATAAAAATTTATTGTAAATTATTTTTTTAATTGGTATATAAGCAAAATTTATAAACAATAATTGAAACGTTTTATTTTCTTAAAAAAAGTTTTTTCACAAGTACTCGCTGCTAATTCCTTTAGGATATTTTCTGATTATAAAATTTTATTTTATTAACAATATGTCAGAATTTTTAAGCTTTTTTGAGAATTACTACTGTTTGACACAACATTATTTATTTTAAACGCTTCACATTTTCTGTTTTTTCAGTTTTGTATGTTTCCAATCAAAAATTTTATTTAATTTTCGAAGTTTTTAGAATAATTCAACTTTTCAGGTTTACTATTTGAAATTCTTCAGTTTTGAATGGCATAAACTACAACTTTATTTGTTGTTCGAAAATTTGTATAAACATTTAGCCGTTTTCGAAAAAATTGAGTTTAAATATTTTTTTACTGACATGTTTATTTATTAAATTCTCATGTAGAATTATGTTAATATGGTATAACATTTTTAACACTCGTTTTTAATACAAAATTCGCCTTTTCCTTAAATTTTAAAATTTAGAATCTTCAACAGTTGAAAATTTATTGAAGAAAATTGAAAATTCATCTGCAGAAAATTTATATTTCAACAGTTGAATTTTAAAAAATCTTTTGAGAGAAAGTTGAACTGCAAAAATTAAATCTTCGATTTTTTCTCAAATTTTCAACTACTGAAAATTTAAGGAGATTGAACATCACAGAAAATTAAAATTTCAACAGGTGAAATTACAACAGTTGAATTTTAAACAGTTAAACATCCAAGAAATAAACGAATTTTGAAAGAAAATTTAATGTTCAACAGTCGAAAATTAAAATTTCTTTGAAAATTTGCTTTTCTTTTTAAATTTTCAATTGTTGAAAATTAACTATTAAAAATTCGAGAAAATTGAGTTGCAGCAGTTGAATTTTCGCTTTTTTTTTAATTTTCAACTACAGAAAATTTGAGAAAATTGAACATTGCAGAAAAATGGAATTTCAACAGTTGAAATTACAACAGTTGAATTTTAAACAGTTGAAAATTAAACGGTTGAAGTTGAAAATTGATGAAAATTGAGTTTTTAGCAGATAAGTTTTTGATTTTCAACAGATAAAAATTCAATTTTTTTTCAACATTTACTGTCTTCTTGAATTCTCAACTGCTGAATTTTGATAGGAATTGAAAGTTCTAAACATTTTTAATTAAAGAAAATTGAATTTTCATTAGCTGAATTTTCAATTTTCTTCAATTTTTTACAGTTGCAAAATCAATTGTTAAAAATACAACTGTTCAGAACTCAATTTTCAATTTTCTTCAATTTTCAACTGTTGAAAATTCCACTGTAGAAAAAAAAATGGATTTTGTATCAAAAAGAAGTGTTGAAAATGTTACATTGACATAATTTTACATGAGAATTTAATGAATAAACACTTCAATCCATAAATTTTTTTTTGTTAAAGTCGATTTTTTCGAAAACGAGGCGGGAAAATTCAATTGTTTCTTTTTATTATTGTTAAGAAAAAAAGATTACTAGTTGACTCGTTTTCTAAAACTTTTCGGATAAATTGACATTTTAAATTAATAAATTGAAAAAAAATGACCAAATCCACAAATTACCTTTGCGTAGAGGTCACCACGAGGTCGTTGGATGATTTCGCGCCTGCTAACTGGTCTCGCTTTTAGTTGGACGTCAAAAATGGCGCAGATGGTAAAATGTAAAATCGCTTTTTTCTTAAATTTTTAAATGTTTAAAATTGAAAATTGAACTATCAACGGTTTAATCTTCGATTTTTTCTTGGATTTTTAAGAGTTGAAAATTTAAAAAAATTAAATTTCGATCTGTTAAAAGTTCAACTGATGAAAATTTAATTTTCTTTCAAAATTCGCTTTTTTATTGAATTTTCAACAGTTGAATCTTCGTTTTTTTTTCTTGAATTTTCAATTATTGAAGATTTAAGAAACTTGAACATTGCAGAAAATTGAATTTCCAACAGTTGAATTTTCAATTTTGTTCATTTTTCGACAACTGGAAATTCAAGAAAATAGCGAAGATTCAACAGTTGAAAATTCAATAATTAATTTTTTTCATTTTGCAGTTAAAAATCAGTTAGAATTCAGAAATCAGCTGGAAATTCAGTTAGTAATTTAAGAAAAAAAACGAATTTTGAAAGAAAATTTGCTTTTTTATTGAACTTTCAAGAGTTAAATCTTCGTTCTTTTCTTGAATTTTCAATTATTGAAAATTTAAGAGAATTGAACATTGCAGAAAATTGAAATTTCAACTAATTTCAACAGATGAAATTTCAACTTTAAAATATTCAAGAAAAAACAACAATTTTTTATCAAAAACAAGTGTTGAAAATGTTATATTTATATAATTCAACATGAGAATTCAATAAATAAACATTTCATTTAGCCGTTAACAAAAAATGTTTTGGCAAACTAATATAGTCATCCAATGTACTATTAAGAAATTTATGGCGGGAAAATTTAATCGTTTCGAAATACATTTTTATTTTTTGAAGAGTTCTGGTTCAAAATACAAGTTCCATCGTTGGATATAACGCGAATAAAAATAATAAACTCATTTTTTTAATATCACTTTTAATTATTCTAATTATTGTTATACTTTCAGCTGTTGAAATTTAAATTTCCTGCAGTTTTCAATACATATTTTTCAATTTTCACCAGTTGAAAATTCAAGAAAAAAGAGAAGATTCAAGTGTTGAAAATTCAATTTTTAATTTTCTTTAATTTAAAAAATTTTTAAATTTGAGAGAAAAGCGAGTTTTGAAAGAAAATTGAATTTTCAACAGTTTAATCTTCGTTTTTTTGCTTGAATTTCCAACTGTTGAAAATTGAAGAAAATTGAATATTACAGAAAACTGATATTTCAACAGCTAGGAATTCAACTGTTAAAGTTGAAAATTGAATTTTCAACAGATGAATTTTTAATTTTCCTCAAATTTTAACAGTTAGAAATTCAACAGAACGTTCAACTGTCGAAAATTCAATTTGCCTTCAAAATTCGCCCTTTTTTTGAATTTTCAACTGTTGAAAATTGAAGAAAATTGAGTTTTTCACAGTTGAATCTTCGCTTTTTTATTGAATTATCAACTGTTGAAAATTAAAGAAAATTGAACATTGAAAAAAATTGAAATTTCAACAGTTGAATTTGAAACAGTTAAAAATTCAACTGTTGAAGTTGAAAATTAAGAAAATTGACAATTTAATTTTCAACAAATGAATTTTAAATTTTCTTTAATTTTTAACATTTAAAAATTCAAGCGAAACGCGATTTTTGAAAGAAACTTGAATTTTCAACAGTTTTGTCTTCGTTTTTTTTTCTTGAATTTTCAACTGTTGAAAATTGAAGAAAATTAAATATTGCAGAAAACTGATATTTAAACACTCAGGAATTCAACCGTTAAGGTTGAAAATTGAATTTTCCACAGATGAATTTTTAATTTTCTTCAATTTTTAACATTTAAAAATTCAATAAAAAGTTCAACTGCGGAAAATTCAATTTGCCTTCAAAATTCGCTCTCTCATTAAATTTTCAACTTTTGAAAATTGAAGAAAATTTAATTTTTAACAGTTGAATCTTCGCTTTTTTATTGAATTATCAATTGTTGAAAATTTAAGAAAATTGAACATTGCAGAAAATTGAAATTTTAACAATTGAATTTTAAGTAGTTAAAAATTCAACTGTTGAATTTTAAAATTAAGAATATTGAAAATTCAATTTTCAACAAATGAATTTTCAATTTTCTTTAACTTTCAACAGTCTAAAATTTTAGCTGATGAAAATTCAATTTTCTTTCAAAACTCGCTTTTTTTTTAAATTTTGAACTGTTGAAAATTGAAGAAAATTACAAAAATTAAAAATTGAATTTTCAATTTTCTTGAATTTTTAACGGCTGAAAATTCAATTTTCAGTTTTCAATTGTTGAAGATTCTATTGTAAACGAACAAAAAAACATTTTTTAAATTAAGAACAAGTATTCAAAATGTTACATTTACATAATTTCACATGAGGTTTTAATAAATAAACATTTCAAGTTGAATCGTTGAATAGGACCAAAGACGCGAATGAAAATGTTAAACTCATTTTTTAAATATCGCTTTTTATTATTCTAATTATTGTTAAGAAAAAAAGAATACTAATTGAATTGTCTTCTAAAATTTTTCGGATAAATTGACATTTGAAATTGATAAATTAAAAAAAAAGTTTACCAAATCCTCAAATGACCTTGACGGAGAGGTCGCGACGAGGTCGTCGGATGATTTCGCGTCTGCTAACTGGACTCGCTTTTGGTTGGAAGTCAAAAATGGCGCAGATGGTTAGATGTAAAATCGGTCTGTTTTCATTAAGACACGTGAATCAGGTAGTGCCGCGAATTTTCCTACCCGCGAAATACCAGCGATTATGTTTCCACACAAGTTGGATCCTCAATGGTAAGTAATTTATTCAAAATAAGGGGTTATTTGATTTTCACAGTTTCCGAAAAAAGTGAGGTTAGGATTCGAACACTGCTTAAAATCTGTCGAAATTATTTTTTCTTATAATCTCCCAAGAAGTATAAATTGAATATTAGGATTCTGGATTATTTCTGTTATCCTTTTCGTAGAAATAAGGTGAATTTTATGGGATTTTTTAAAAGCCAGCTCTCTTTTTGGTTATGCAACCGAACTTGAATTGAAAGGTTAATAACTGTCAAAGATGATTTAGAGTTGATAAATTTAATACATTTTTAGGATTATTGTTCACTTTTTGAATGAATTTATATATTCGCGATGATGGGGGTTTTAGATTTTCAATTGTTGGTTTATTAGCTTTTTTAAGAGGTTAGAGTTTATTAATTTTGTCGATTCGGAATAACTTTTGTTCTAATTTTAAAATTTTAGTTTGTAATTTGAATGTTTATGAGTTGTGAAGGTATTTAGAGCTGTATTTTGCGGTTTTTAAATTCTAGTTTTAAGTTTTTTGAAGATGTTTAAATTATAAAGGCGACAATAAATCTTCAATATAGAAAATGTAGATTAAGTTGAATAAAAAATTGATTTTTAGTGAAGGGCAAGGAACTTGCGATGCCCTCGCTTTCTCCTACGATGGAAACTGGAACGATTGTCAAATGGCTAAAAAAAGAGGGAGATCCAATTCAACCCGGAGATGCAATCGCAGATATTCAGACCGATAAAGCAGTAATGTCGATGGAATTTGACGAAGAAAGTATTCTCGCCAAAATTATCGTAAGTATTTTTTTCTCCGTTTGAAACATATCCACTTTAATATCTGAATTTCTGAAATATAATTTAAAAAAAATTGAAATTAATACCAGGTGTTTACCTGACCGAGAAACCAGAGAATCCGGGAAAAGGTCGGGAATTTTGTCCACCGGGAAAAACCGATTCAGTGACCGCACTTTTTCATTTGATTGTAGTAAATATTAAAAGCGTTTTGATATTTTATTACTCTCAGTTTGTTCGATTATGAAACACACAATGAAACAGACTTTATTGCCTGCCGATAATGACGATAATATGTATAAGTGATGCTGTTTGCAATATATATTTAAATCAAAGAGAGAAAGATTTACGTTTTAAAATAAAAATATGAAAACTGTAATTATGATTTGAAACAGGGGATTTTCGAAAAATATTATTATTCAGGTCTGGAACAAGAAATTTTTCAAAAGAATTATAATTCTGATTTGGAAGAGGAAATTTTGGAAAAGAATTATAATTCTGACTTGGAACAGTGAATTTTACAAGAGAAATACAATTTTGACTTGGAATGGAGAATTTTCGAAATCAAATATGATTTTGATGTGAAACAGGGAATTTTTGAAAAAAAAATTATAATTCAGATCTGTAGCAAGGAATTTTCCAAAACAATTATATTTCTGACTTGGAAGAGGAAATTTTCGAAAAGAACTATAATTTTGACTTGGAAGAGGAAATTTCCGAGAAGAATATTATAATTTTGACGTGGAATAGTGAATTTTCCAAAAGAATTAAAATTTTAATTCAGAACGGGGAATTTTTGAAAAGAATTAGGATTTTGATTAGGAACTGGGAATTTTCGAGAAAAACTATAATTCTGATCTAGAACGGGGAATTTTCATAAAGAATTATGATTCTGATCTGAACAGGGAATTTTTGAAAAGAATGATATTTTTTAGTTGGAACAGGGAGTTATCAAAAAGAACTATAATTCTGACTTGGGACGAGAAATCTTCGAAATGAATTATAATTCTGATCTGGAACAAGGAATTTTCCAAAAAGAATTATAATTCTGACTCGGAACATAAAATTTTCGGAAGCAATTATATGTAATTCTAAATTGGATCGGAGAATTTTCGGAAAAAAATTATAATTCAGATCTCGAACAAGGAATTTTCGAAAAAAACAATAATTCTGACTTGGAATAGGGAATTTTTTGAAAAAAAATATAATTCAGGTCTTGAACAAGGAATTTTCTAAAAGAACAGTATTTCTGACTGGGAATGGGGAATTTCCAAAAAGAATTATAATTCTGACTTGAAACAGGAAATTTTCCGAAGCAGTTATATGTAATTCTGAATTGGATCGGAGAATTTTCGGAAAAAAAATTATAATTCAGATCTCGAACAAGAAATTTTCGAAAAAAACAATAATTTTGACTTGGAACAGAGAATTTTCGGCAAGAATTAGGATTCTGATTGGGAACAGGGAATTTTCGAAAAAAAAACTATATTTCTGACCTAGAACGGGGAATTTTCAAAAAGAATTATGATTCTGATTTGGAACAACGAATTTTTCAAAAGGATTATAATTCTGACTTGGAACAGGATATTTTATTTTTTCAGATCAGATCTGGAATTTCGAGTTGGAACGGGGAATTTTCGAAAAGAATTATGATTTTGATTTGTAACAGGGAATTTTCGAAAAGATTTATAATTCTGAAATGGAACAGGGAAATTCCAAAAAGAAGTATAATATCCAGACCGAGAAAATACAAAAATTGACCGGGAGGAAACCTAGAATAAAAAATGTAATAAAATTTGAATAAAATATTTCAGATCCCGGAGGGAACGAAGGACATAAAAGTAGGAACTTTAATAGCCTTGACTGTGGAAGCAGACGAGGATTGGAAATCGGTAGAAATGCCGGATTCTGCATCTGCATCTGTTGCAGCTTCTGCACCAGCACCTGCAGTAGCTTCTCCACCTTCTGAGGCTGAGACGTCTACGCCAGTTGAAGCTGCCGAACCTCCTTCTGGACAGTACGTCAAATATTAGAAAACTAATCTGATAAATAATAATTGAAGATATTGCAGGGTGGCGAGTGGCTGGGGAAACCGGGAAAAGTCAGGGGATTTGAAAAATCTGGAAAAGACAGGGAATTTCGGTAGAAATAAGGAAATATGAAAAAGTATACGATGGCTGTCAAAACTGGGATGCAATTCGTGAAATAAAGTAATTTTTTTTGCATCGAGTTCATATCTTCGTTTTATTGGGCTTATGCCTATGTACTTAACTGGCCATGAACCTGACAATAACGAAGATATGAACTTGATGCGAAAAAAATTACTTTGTTTCACGAATTTCATTCCATTTAAAAAGTACTTCTTAGACTCAAATAAGAAAGAAAGGAAAAAGCAGTCGGGGAATTTCATCTTTCGGTCAGGGAAGTCAGGGGATTTTAAAATCCGTTTTCGCTCGACATTCTATATTGGCTCGATTTATAACTTTTATCTTTTGCAGACAAAATATTGCAATGCCAGCTCTTTCTCCAACGATGACCTCGGGAACAATAGTCAAGTGGTTGAAGAAGGAAGGAGACGCAATCGAACCTGGAGATGCTCTTGCGGATATTCAAACAGACAAAGCTGTTATGACCTTCGAAGTTGACGACGAGGCCGTGCTTGCAAAGCTTTTGGTATTTTATTTTTTATAATAATAGGAAAAGACTTGATACGAATAGTTAATTTAAGCATAAAATTATGATTTCTCTTCTTGTAATAGATGCCGGAAGGTTCGCAAGTGGAGGTTGGACAACTAATTGCTATTTTAGTTGAAAAAGGAATGGATTGGAAATCAGCGGTTGTTCCCACAATGACTAGAGTCGCAGCCGCTGCAACTCCTGCTGCTGCAGCTCCTGCTCCTAAAACTGGTTCTCCTTCTGCACCACCTCCTTCTGGTCCCAAACCTCCAGCCAGTGGCCAGTAAGTAAATCAAATTATTTACTCCCCATTTTTTTAAGTACTAGTTTCGTATTCTTATTTTATTTATTTTTTTTCAGAGTTTACGGCTTGGCAGTAAAAAGACTCCTGGAGGAATACGGTTTGAGTTCTGGCTCGATAAAGGGAACTGGTCGTCCGAATCGATTACTGAAGAGCGACGTCTTAACGTATATTCAGTCTAACAATGTCCAGAAAGTCGCTCTACAAACAGGTGAAATTAAATATAAATTACCAGCACTGGTAATGTACTATTCCATATGAAGATTTCTATTTTGTATTTTTATATTTAATTTTTTTTTCAGGCGCTGCCGCAGGAGTCTCGAGTGTGGAAGAACCAGTGATAATAACTCGACCAAGGAGGCCGACTGGTCCTTCAACTTTCAAAGATGTGGAAGTTTCGAATATCAGGGCCATTATTGCGAAACGGTTAGGAGAATCAAAGGTGCATTTTTTGAAGATAAATTATTATTAGTCTGTTTTCGAAAATAAAAATTTTTCGAGGGCTTGACCACTCGACTTTTGAGTGTACACCAGATTTTAAGATTTCAAAGATTTCAAACGATTTTAAAAGACTTCACAAATACTTCAAAGATGCCAAAAGATTTCAAAAACATTTCGAAATTTTCATAAAGATTTCAATAATTTCAAAGATTTCAAAAATATTTTAAAGGATTTTAAAAATTTTTTCAAAGAATTTAGGGATAAGAAATAATTTACTTATGATTTGCCTTCCTTTTTTCAGAGTACTATTCCTCATTCCTACGCGAGTATCGCTATAAAAATCGACAAATTGAACGAAGTGCGAACTAAACTTCAAGCCGATAATGTCAAAGTATCGGTGAATGATTTTATTACGAAAGCTGTTGCCCATGCGCTTTTGGAATGTCCGCATGTTAATTGTTTGTACAAAAATGGACAGGTGAAAATTCTCTTATAATTTTTAATACTATTAGACCATTTTATACTCATTTTTTCTTTCTCTCTCTCTCTCTTATGTATTAGACAATACGCGCGGAAAATGTGGATGTTTCTGTGGCAGTGGCGACTCCCTCAGGTTTAATTACCCCCATCGTTTTTAACACCCCATCAAAAAGCCTCAGCGATATTTCCGCAAATATTCGAGAACTTGCAGGCAAGGCTCGAGAAGGAAAGCTGAAGCCACAAGAATTTCAGGGAGGATCCTTCACGTAAGAAAATTGTAAAACATTAATTCAAACTATTTTTAATTTCCTTTGTTTCACGGGGTGTCTAATTAGCTGGGAAACCTGGAAACGGCCGGGAATTGTTATATGTAATTCTGAATTGCATTAGAGAACTTTCGAAAAAATATATATAATTCAGATCTGGAACAAGGAATTTTCCTTCTTTGGAATTCTTTGGAAGAGGAAATTTTTTAGAAGATTTATAATTGTGACATGAAACAGTGAATTTTCTGAAAGAATTCTAATTCTGACTTGGAAGAGGGAATTTTCGAGAAGAATCATAAATTATTAAATTAAACGTTAACGGGGAATTTGCGAAAAGAATTATTATGGTTCTGATTTTGAACAGGGAATTTGTAAAAAGAATGAGAATTTTGAGTTGGTTCAGGGAATTTTCTAAAAGAATTATAATTGTGACTAGGAACGGGGAATTTTCAAAAAGAATTATAATTCTGAATTTTACATGGATTTAAAAAAGAAATATAAGTAGGTATAATATTGACATGGAAAGTTGGAATAGTGAATTTTCGAGAAAAGTGATAATTTTGAGCTGGAACAGGAAATTTTCCGTAGCAGTTATATGTGATTCTGAATTGGATCAGAGTTTTCGAAAAAAAATTATAATTCAGATCTGGAACGGGGAATTTTCGAAAAGAATTATTATAGTTCTGACTTGGAACAGAGAATTTTTGAAAAGAATGAGAAGTTTGAGTTGGTTCAGGGAATGTTTTAAAAGAATTATAATTGTGACGTTGAACGGAGAATTTTCGAAAAGAATTATTACAGTTCTGGCTTTGAACAGGGAATTTTTGGAAAGAATGATAATTCTGAGTTGGTCAAGGTATTTTTCCAAAAGATTGAAATTTTTAGTCATACATGGATTTAAAAAAGAAGTATAAGTATAATTCTGACTTGGAATAGTGAATTTTCGAGAAAAATTATAATTTTTTGAGTAGGAACAGGACATTTTTTGAAGCCCAGTTTGTAGGCAATTTGTCAATTTTATGAACAGATATCGTAAAAAACTCCGAATTTCGATGATTTCGAAAAATTGGAATAACTGTGTAAATAATGAAGATTTTTTAGAGTTCTCGGTTCATCTTAAAGGTAAGTCTTCATAGTATTTTTCTAAACAACCCTAGGGTAAATTCTAGGAAAAGAATTCTAAAAATATCTTAATAATTTAGTAAAATACTTCGGAGAGTTACCTTCAAAATAAGCCCAAGAACTTTGAAATTTTTTTATTATATCCAGAGTTATTCCAATTTTTCGAAAACATCGAAATTACCTTTCGTGCTATTATGAGGAAAAAATTCATGTTAATATTGTAAAAATTAAAACACTTTAGCAACAGCTCAAAAATAGGCGTGTAGATAATTACCCCCGGTAGTACAATTCTGAATTGCATTAGAGTATTTTCTAAAAGAATTTGTATGTAATTCTGACTTGGAATGGGGAATTTTCAAAAAGAATTATAATTCTGATTTGGAACAGGGAATTTTCGAAAAAAGGATAATTCTGACATGGAATAGAAAATTTTCCAAAAGAATTGAAATTCTGAGTTAGGACATGGAAATTTCAGAAAGATGTATAATTACCAGACCGGGAAAATGAAAACTGTTCAGGAGAAAACCGGGAATTTGAAATCATCCGCCTGAATAAAAAAATTACCAATTACAGGATCTCCAATCTTGGAATGTTCGGCATCTCGCAATTTTCCGCGATTATAAATCCACCACAGACTGCAATCTTAGCCGTCGGAACTGGTCGACCCGTTTTAGGTAAATATTAGATCTTATAAACTATTTTTTTCCAAAGAAAACGGTAAAGATTCTTTGAATATATATATATATATTTTTTTTTCAGAATCCTCGCTGACGAAATCGACAATGATGACCGTGACGTTATCCTACGACAGGCGAGC
>JAUMHM010000072.1:20932296-20949553 GCA_032362435.1 Melikaiella ostensackeni
GATCAAGCAGCCGATTTTTTAGCGGTTCTTCGTGCCATGTTGGAAGATCCGACTTTCCTCGTTGTGGGTAGAGCTCAGGCATTAAGACATCGACGCGAATTCTAATTTGAGTTTGTTCCAAAACTCGTACTGCGTCCTAACGCAAAAAAGTAATTGTACAAACGCCGTGGAAACTCGTGAGACGAGTTTTTAGATAATTTTAAAGTGCCGGGTTGAGTTTCGATTGCCGATCTTAATCGAAGGTCAAGGCAAAAAAGATGTTCGACCGGATGTCGCAGTAGCTAACGAGTTCACGAAATATCAACTAAGAATCAATTACCACTGAAACAGAACTCGATAGGCACTCCTGCAACGTAGCTAGATCCCTTACAAATGTGAAAACCAAAGTCTAACACTAATACAAAGTGAAAAACATAATTTCACTGATTTTTGTTCTTACTCAATTATATTTAAATTATATTAATTTTTTAGATCGAAATTGTAAAACGAAACTAAATGTTTCATGTTGTTCAGAAGGATTGTAAATTGCAAATCTGAAATTCCATCTTGTAAATAAAGTATTTATTGTCTACACTGATCAATTTCGTCCAGTACATGGTGAAAAATTTCATTTTTTGTTAGACTACGTATCAAAAGTCTGAATTCCCACTGATATGATTCGCAAAGTCTTAAGACCAATCTAAATTCCCTCTTTCTCTCTTTTAAAACTAGATACAATTCGATATATACACGAGACGATATAAATTTTATTTAATTAATCTAATTATCTAATTAATCAGCATTGAGCAATTGCGAATGCTCTCAGGCACGTATTTATAAATTCTGATTTCACAAAACTGCTAGAACTGTGTATAATCTTTAAAAAATTTGATGTAAAAAATAGAGTTCAATCCATAAAAAGTTAAAAAGTTTGGTCCCTGCGCTTAATGATAATACTAGACTTAATACGATTCTGACTGGCCTTTCTAAAATTGGCACTATTTTGTTCTCAAATGTGACCAGAGGAAGTTTCCCTTTTTACAAAACCGGTTTGTGCAAAATCAACTTTGTGATGCGTTAAACAAATCACTCTTGGGAAGTAATTCGTTGAAAATGGAATATGCACACGATAGGAAAACTCACGATGGAGCTGAACCAAGTTCAATTGCACGGTCCTTGTGTATGGGATTTTCCGATTTCTTATGGTCGTCTGTAATCCCACAGACATTTCATGACCAAAAACAAAAAAATCCATCGGATGCTTTTTGGAAAGAGTCGATTTTAATGTTTAAAACTCAAAACATTCTAAAAATTTATTGCGAGGTCCTTGCGTATGGGATTTCCCAACTGATTACGGCAGTCTATTATCCTACGAACATTTTATGACGTCTTTTTGAAAAAACTCGATTTTCGTTTAAAATATTAAATCAAGAAAATTCTAAAAATTAAATTGCTCGGTACATACATATGGAATTTCCCGACTGGTTACGTTAGTATGTAATTCCGCGGATTTTTTAAGACCAAAAATAAAAAATCCATCAGGCCCTTTTTGAAAAAAGTCGACTTTTATGTTTAAAATATTTAAAAATTTTAAAAATCTAAAACTTTAATTGCAAGGTTCTTGCAAATGGGATTTTTCAACTAATGATGGTAATATATAATCCTACGGACATTTTATGACCTGAAACAAAAAAATCCGTGAGGCCCTTCTTGACAAAACTCGATTTATATGTTCAAAATATTAAAAACTCAAAAAATTCTAAAAATTTAATTAGGTGGTCCTTGTATATGGAATTTTTCGATTGATTATGGTAGTCTGTAATCCTATGGACACTTTCTGACCAAAAACACAAAGAAAAAAACGGGCCCTTTTTATGTTTGGAGTATTTCAAAATAAATAAAATCTAAAAATTTGATAACAAGGTCTTTGCATGCGGGATTTTCCAACTGGATATGGTATTCTGTAATTCCACGGACATTTTAAGGCCAGAAAAAAAATCCATAAGGCCCTTTTTGGAAAGAGTCGATTTCTATGTTCAAAATATCTAAAACTCAAATAAATTCTAAAAATATAATTGCAGGGTCCTTGAATATAGGATTTTCTGACTGATTGATTAGGGGTGTCTGTATACTCGCGCACGTTTCAAAACCAAAAATAAAAAAATTCATCGGGCTCTTTTTAAAAATTTCGACTTTTTTGTGTTCAAAATATTTAAAATAAAAAATCATAATTTTCAGTTTTTCATTAATATTACAAATTATTCATTCTGAGACCTTAGACGTTAACAGAAAGCATTATTGTTCTAAAAATTTATAATCAACTGGACTATATATTGAACAAAATAGTTTCTCATGTGATTATTAGTAAACTATATTCCCTTTAGATACTATTTTGTTCAATATAGTCTTAAAAACCGACTTTTTTAAAAACAGTACAATGGATTTTTTATTTAAAAATGTCCGCCGGAAAATCTCACGTGTAAGGACCTTGCAATTAAATTTTTAGATTTTTTTTTAAATTTTAAATACTTTGAAACCGCCTTTTTTCAAAAAGGGTCCGATGGACTATTTGTTTTTGGTCTTAAAATGTCTGTTATTCACTTCTGAAATCATTTTAGTCCCGCGATCCCAAAACCTTTCAAAACAGAAATTAGCGAATTAAGAGTCGCTGAATCATGGGATCTCCGAAATCTTGCAATCTTAATGTGATTTTCGTGACTATGAATCTTTGATTTTTTTATTCTATAGTCACTTTGAACAAAATTTCTAAAGTCGAAAGCCCCTCGAATTAAATTTTTAGAGTTTTGTTGAACTTTCAATATTTTAAACATAGAAATCGAGTTTTTTTCAAAAAGGGACTTACAGATTTTTTATTTCTGGTATTAAAATGTCCGCGGGACTACAGACAACCATAATCAGTCCGAAAATCCAACATGAAAGGACCATGCAATTAAATTTTTAGAATTTTGTAGAATTTATAATATTTTTAAAATAAAAATCGAGTTTTTTCAAAAAGGGCCTTATGGATTTTTTTCGTTTCTGGTCTTAAAATGCCCGTCGGATTACAGACTACCCTGATCAGTAGGAAAATCTCATATGCAAGGATCTTGCAATTAAAGTCGGTTCAGTCCCACCGTGAACGGTATACATTTTTAAAAGAATTGAGCAACTTCTCAAGACACATCTTCAACATTCAGCAACTCTCCTCTGTTCAGAATTAAATCTAAGGAATGAATTCTTTTTAAAAAATTCTTCTAACACTGAAGGTTTAACTTTAAAAAGCCTTTTGTAAAATCTTTTGCGCCGCCCTGATCAGGGGATTAAGACTAGTCAGTTCCGCACACTTGTCAAGAAAGGGATGTGCGAGTAGTTCCTCAGCAGAGGCTCGTTCGTCAACCTCGACAGATAAACAGCGTTCCAGAAAATTCTGAAAATTTGGACTCAAGGTGTTCCACCTCGGAATCGAGGGTTTTCCATTGGCTGAGGCAATTAAATAAAGCGCACGGAGTGGAGCTTCCTTCATGTAAGGCGGTTCGCCTTCAATCATTTCGATTGCCATAATTCCCAGAGACCAAATATCCACCTTCTTTCCGTATTGCTTCCTGGTCACAACTTCTGGAGCCATCCAATAAGGAGTTCCGACCATTGTTTGTCTCTTTTCATCCCCAACAATATTTGCACAAAATCCAAAATCTGTCACCTTTACCTCTCCTTTCATTCCCAATAAAACATTATCTGACTTTACATCCCTGTGGATGATTCCCTTCGAATGAAGGAAGCTGATCGCCTTTAAAACTTCTCTACAAACTGCAGCAATTTGTGCTTCCTTCATTACAGTTTCTGTAACAACGTCGGTCAATGGTCCACCTTCCAAAAGTTCCATAGCGACCCAGAGATGTTCGTTTAATAAATAAGCGTCGAGGAAATTAACGAGGTTTGGGTGTCGGAATTCTTTGAGGACTTTGATTTCTGTGAGGATGAGTTCTTTTTTGAGTTGCTTAGAGAGATCGATGATTTTTATGGCTACCCTCTGACCATTTGTGAGGTCAGTGGCAATGAAAACTGTTCCTGACGCTCCGGCACCGACTTCTTTGCTTTTGTCGAAACGTCGATTGGGGTCGTCGCAATGGCAGATTTTTCTGAGTTCGTCGAAAACTTCCTCGTCACTGAGTCCCGAGTCAAAAGACTCTGTTTTTCTTCTAAGGATAGGGCTTTCTTCGGAATTGGTGATGGAATTTTTTAGTGGAAGGTGCGTTTCGTCCTGGCAATTTTCGTTGTCGATTTTGCAGTTGCCCAAGTCTTCAAGGATCTCGGTTAAGGTTTTTTCGGTCCGAGTGACGTGTTTTCTCGGAGCTGGCTTCGGTGGTTTGCCCATTTTTGGGGGGAGTTCGGGTATCCTTTGGATCTGTAGGAAAAGAGAATTAAATTGTTTAGAGTGGTGTGGAAGGATTTAAAATTAGGACACTAAAGATAGCAATTCTCTCAGGGATCACAATACGTCCCTTGTTTATTTAATCCCCTTTTTGTCCCCTTAAGTTTCAAAAATCCCCTAAAATACCTAAAATCGAGAATGCTGTCTCTTTTTGCCAGAGTTACGATTCATTTTTTAAGAATTATAAACAGAAATTGAGAACGTTAGAAAACAATACGCTTTCAAAGAGATTTTTTTCGATGACACTGATTTCAATTATTTTCTAAACGATTTATTTGTTAATTTTGTTGATTTAAAGGACATCGATGGCGAAGAAACGGCTAACGATTCAATCTAGAAACTAAACCCGAAGGATTAAACAATTCTATAGTTGAAAATGAAAAACATCTAATAGCCACAAAAATTGACTTCTTGAAATTGGAATATTTAAAAAATAGGGTTCTGTACTAGAAGAAGATTGACAAGAATAAGGAATCAAGATCTATCTACTGATAAAAAATACATTTTAAACCAATTTCAAATATAAGCATTTTTCAATTCTATTGATTATCTATTTTCACTCTTTGATCTTCTTGAATTTTTTTCTTATGTATTTTTTTATCTGAGGTGTTCAACAGATTTTTTAAGACTATTTAAAAAAAATAAAATAAATGAAATCCCCCTTTCTCGGAGAAAAATTCCCTTTTTTACTTGAAATTGAACTATTGAACTGCTGTGAACCCTGTTCTGTGGAAAATCTTGATCGAATTATATTTTTTGTACCTGACTGTCGGTTGAACTAGCAGAAGCTGATCCATCGGAACCACCAGACTGGTATTTTTTCGCCAAGATCTTATCGATTTCCTGTGATTCTTCTTCAATAAGATCTTCCGTAACAAAAGGCTTAAAAACTTCTTCTTGCGGTTTCCTTTTGATAGAATAATTATAATATTTGATGGCCTGCAAGGCCGCAGTTGGATGTTCATTTTGCTCCGATTTTGATATCTGCGCGTTCAATAATCGAATCCAGGGATCCGGAAGACCTTCGAGTTGACCTACGATAATAAAAGTACCTTTACGCAAAATTTTTTCATTAATTGAGGTCAATTTAATTCTCAAAATTAGACAAAAGATAATAAGGGCAAACTGTCTCAAAAAATTTAATTCCCTTTTTTGGGTTAAATTATTCACATTATTCATTAGGGTGTCTCTCTGACGGATGATTTTAAATTCCCGATCACTTCCCGGTTATCTCCCAGTTCATTTAAAAGAGTTCAAAAGATTTAAATGAATTCAAACAATTTTTAAAGATTTCAAGAGATTTCCAAACATTTTAAAAGATTTGAAAAAATTCTGATTTGGAACAGGGAAATTTGTAAAAGAATTATAATTCTGAATTTGAACAGGGATTTTTTTGTTTAAATTTCGCTTCTTCTAAATCAGCATTGAAATTATTTTCCAAAATTCTTGTTCCATGTCAAACATTCTCTGTTCCGAATCAAATAATAATTCTTTACGAAAATTTCCGGTCCTAAAGTCTTAATTATAATTCTTTACGGAAATTCCCTGTTCTAAGTCACAGTTACATTTATTTCAAAAAATTCCATGTTCCGAGTCAAAATTATATTTATTTACAAAATTTTCTATTATAATACAGAAATATAGTAATTCCCTTTTTCTAAAATTAGGAGGAGGGAAGTTTCAAATTCAAACAAATTCTGATTTTGAAGAAGGAATTTTTTAAATCTGTCGAATTCTGACTTGGAACAGGGATTGTTTTTGTACACTCTCTTTTTATAAATCAGAATTAAAATTATTTTCCAAAATTTCCCGTTCCATGTTAAAAGTTACCTGTTCCAAGTCGAATTATATTTCTTTACGGGAACTCCCTGTCCTAGAGTAAAAATTATAATTCTTAACAAAATTGCCTGTTCTAAAGTGAACCTAAAATGAGAATTATAAGTCTTTAAGGATATTCTCAGTTTCATCTCAGAATTATAATTCTTTTAGAAAATTTCCAGCCCCGAAGCCAGAATTCTAATTCTTTGTGGAAATTGCCTGTCCCAAAGCAAAAATTATAATTCTTTACGAAATTCCCTGTTCCAAGTTACAATTACATCTATTTCAAAAAATTCCCTGTTCCAAATTCAGAATTATATTTATTCACAATATTCTTTATTATAAATCATAAATATAGCGACTCCCTTTTTCTATTTGGAAGAGAAAAGTTTCAAATTCTGGCGAATTTTTATTTGCAAAAATTAAAAATTTTATTCAAATAAATTCTGATTTGGAACAAGGAATTTTCCAAATCTGACGACTTCTGGCTTGGAACAGGGATTGTTTTTGTGAATTTCCCTTTAATAAATCAGAATTAAAATTATTTTCCAAAAATTCCCGTTCCATGCGAAAAATTACCTGTACCAAGTCAAATTATATTTCTTTACGGAAACCCCCTGTCCCAAAGTAAAAATTATAATTCTTAAGGAAATTTCCTGTTCTAAAATGAACCTAAAATGAAAATTATAATTCTTTACGAAAGTTTCTAGTCCTATCTCAGAATTATATTCATTCAGAAAACTTCCAGCCGATTCCCTGTTCCACAGTGAAAATTATAATTCTTCACGGAAATTCCCTGTCCTAAGCTCAAAATTATAATTTTTTACTGAAATTCCCTTGTCCCCACTCAGAATTAGAGTAATAAAATATATGAAATCACTTTTAATTTGCATATTAGTACATTCGAGAGAGAAATCCCGGTCACTGAATCAAATTCCCGGTCATTTCCCGATTTACCGATCAAGTGGATACCCTGTTCATTCAAGAAACAAGAATAACACAAGAAATGAAGGTTGTAAATGCATAAGGAGTTAAGCGCCATTTTATACTTTTTTTCAGGAGGGATGAAAAATGTATTGTAAATTCAGTAGGAACATAAAAAAAATACTTTCGAGATATTTTCATTCCCTATCAAAGTAAAAAAAACTTGCTTATTAAAAGGTATCCAGTTTCAAAAAAACTAATGGAACAGGTGACGTTCGGCGTTAGGTTTCATGTCCGTATCGATTTTCAACATTAATTGTGAAGTGAATTTTCAGTTTAAAAAAAACTGAGTATTTTAATTCTAGCCATTCAATGGCCGAGTTGACCTGAAAAAAGTTTGCTTAAAAAGGTCATCCGGTTTCGAGGAAATTGAAATTATGACTTCGAAATTACGTAAAACTGTTATTTTAACTTTAAATGATGATAGCAATTGTAAAATGATAGTAATTGAAAATAATTATACGGTCTCCAGAAAATTGAAATTGTAATTCTTACTTTGAGGTTAGAAAGAGTCTCTCTGTCAACTTTGGGCAATAATGACTGTAATTATTATTATTTTTCTTATTTTTTGTTCTTTTTAAGTTTAACTCCATTAAAATTAGAAATAATGATTTAATTATTTTATCCTAGGTTACATTGTATTATATTATTATTTTAAGAAAGTGATTAATTTAGAATAATGAAGGAAAACATTTTTTTCACTTTGAAAAATGCAGCTCCAAAAAAATTCTTTGGATAGAATGTGTATTCGAATTTTTCTGATTTTTGGAAATAATGGGATAAATAAACCCGATTTCGAAAACCTGTCGTTTGACTCCTTAATTATCCACACTTCAACAAATATATAAACAGACTAGAGTTATACACAAAAAGTATTTCATAAAATTACTACTGATATTTGAATAATTCTTTTTTATCCCTTGCTTCTAAAATTGTAATTACGCCTCAAATTTAGACACTTTTTCTGAATTTTACCTGTAACCGCATTCTTGCTGACGTGAAACTGATGAGACACATTCGTAGGAAGTCCGATCTCGGCGACGGTGTTTAAAGTCTCAACGTTTCCCCCACTATGGTGCTTCTTTTTCGAAAAAAACTTGCTGATGCTTAAACTCATTTTTCTGCGAACCCGGGAAAATTTTCGACGCTCCGTTTTGGAAAATTTGTAAAATGGGGTTCAAAGAGAAAGAGAAAATCGCTAATTACAAATGCAAGAAGAAAGCAAAAGGAATGACACACTTGTATAGGTTACGTTTTTACAGCTCCGACGAACAGTACCCTCGTCTGCTAGAACAGATGCACTTGGAGGTTCACACCCATTTTTTGGGGGACGTTTATCGATTGCGATAAAAGTCCTTTTCGCAAACACGACACCTCTTCACACCCATGTGCCATTTATGGCATTTATATGGCACTTGGAAAACATCAAAGATCGAAAATTCACTCAAGTTTAACCTCAAAATTAAAAACTACACCTGGGGAATCAAGTTTCAAAACAAAGCTTTTCTTATCGCCATCCGGAATTTGTATAAAATAATTTTTTGGTTTATTCGTCGCGGATTTCTTCCCATTCTACAAGTATACTGATGATTTTATGCAGAGGGGTGTAGATTCGATAATGACGTATGACGCGCACGTGACAGCGCCATCTGACGACAACAGAGTTTCTGTACAAATGAGATAAGACCAATTAAAAGTGAAAATGACAGCTAAATCGGCCTAATTACCGTAGCTAATTGCGGCGATTTAAAATAATGGGCGAATCTGCGTCTTTTCGCAATGAACCTATTTTAAATGTGCCTTTTCAGAACGGTTTGAAAAGTAAGGTTAGGAAATGATATAATCTCCATAATTTGTTATGTACTTTATATAGTCGAATAAGTAGTTAAGGACAGTTTATAAGAGTTATCTTAATCAAATTATTTTTACTTTTAAAAAGCGTCTAACAAGTCTGAGTGATTTTTAAACTGAATTAATGTTTTTTTTATCAGATGGACCAGATGACAGGTGTCAAGGAGCTCAGGGAACCACAGGGAAAGCAGCTAAACATACATGTGCGTTTGAAGGGTTGCATGCTCTTAGGCGAATTTTGAATATTCAAATTATCAATTACTCTTTTTAATTATTTATAATATATTTATTCATACAAAAGAAAGAAAGTAAAGAGAGATTATCAGAAATTTAGAGAAGATTGTATCGTTCATTTTAGCTTTTTTAAATATTTTTAAAATTTCTAATTAAAGTACAGAGGTCTAAAAATTTATAAAAACTTTAAAAATCAGTAGAGAGTATAGCTTGAGAAAATGATACGAAATGTATGAGATTATTAATTTAAAAAAATTGAAAGACGTATTTTGTAGGTGCAAGCATTTGAATTTTCGGAAATTTCTCATTTTAAGTTCCATCTCAGGAAAAAACTAGGCAAAAATTTGGACAACTTTCATCGCAAGTTGAAAGAAATCTATTATTTATTCAATAATTCGGGGTGCAAATTGATTTGAAGTCGCCATTTTTACTTAAATACCTTTAATTTATCATAAAAAAGAATCAGTAGGGGGAATTAAGAAAATTATCATTTTCATACTGCAACAATTTTTCCTGGTCACCAAAATTAAAAAATTCAATCTTTTGAAGCTGAAAATTTTTGAATTTTTCTAATTAAAACTAAACTACAAATTAAATCAGTTGAAGTAAAACTTTTCTCAACTCGAAATATTTCAAATAACAAAATTCCCTCTTTCAAATCAGAAATAAAATCAAAGACCAAAATTTCCTCTTTTCCAAATCAATAAAAATGCTGGAAATCAAAAATTGTCCTCTTCCCCCCCCCCAAATTATTTCCCTCTTTCATCTTGAAGAAAATGTTCAAAAACAGAATTTTACTTCTGTCTACTTAATAAAAATGTTAAAAACAAAAAAGTTTTTCCTTCCAGCTCATAAAAAAATTGAAAAAATAAAATAAAATTTCCTCCTCTTCAACTAAAAAAAATGTTAAAAGTGAATAAGGTTCCTCTTACAAATAAAAAAAATGAAAACAAAAAAGTCCCTCGTTAAATTAACAAAAAAAAATGAAAAATCACAATTTCCTCACTGCTATCTCAAAAAGAACAGAAAAATTTTAAATTGCTAACCTTCCAAATTCAACTACATATTCCAAAAAACGTTCAAAATGTCATTTTAAATAATAGAAACTTTCTAAATTGAACTATTATTCTAAACTTCATTTAAAACTAAAAACTTTTTAAACTAGAATTTTGAAATAAAAACTTTTTCTACCCTGGAATCCTTTGAAGTTGAATTATTTTACATGATATTGTTTGAAATTAATAATTGTCAAATTGTGATTTATACTCTTCAAAATTCAACAATTTGCACTTACAAATAAAAAATTTACGGAAAGAAATAACTGAAATGGTAACATCTAAACCTGAACATTTAACACTCGAAAATTTTAACTAACTAACTTTCAATTTGAAATAGTTCAATTTTAAACAATTTCAAAACACATAATTTTGAACGCTTCAATTTCGAATCATTTGATTTTGAAAACTCAATTCAAAGTTGTCCATTCTGAATGAACAGTCGAATATTTTTCAACATTAAAAGATTAATTTGTTGTGGTATTCAATTAAAAATTGTTCAGTTTAAAATGAATCCAACTTGTCAGTGCCGTTTAATTATGAAGTCACGAATTTGATATTATTTAGAATAATCTGAAAATTGAAAATAATTCATCAAGTTTTAATCTGAAGTTTATAATTGTTTAACTATTAGGGCTTTCGATATAAAACAATGAAAACGTTTCAATTAAAAATCGTTCAATTTTGAACAGATTTAGAATTTTTCATTCTTAAATTTTCCCACAGTCAATTATTATTAAATTTTAGGTATTATATTTTAATTTTCCAAATCATTAAATAATTTTTATTCATAGTTAATCGACTTGAAATGTTTTTTTACTACAAGAATTGTTCAATTTCACACTCTTCTAATTTTTAATTGCTCAGGCCTTCAAAACTGTATTTAAACAATTTTTTTTTAAAAATGAACGATTAGGAATAGGGACTGAGAAATTAAAATTCATAAAAGTCATATTCGAAGTGATTGGAAAGCTTTTTCTACTAAATATTTCAAAAATACCTGATAACAAAATTAATTCACTGTAATTTCCCCGTTTTCCCTGGTCTCAATATAGGCTACCCTGAGTAACTTTTTTGTAAAAATTTGTATAAATAGAATTATTTACTTTTTTATAAGAGATAGTTTTTTTCCATTTTTAGAAGGGATAGTTTTTCCAATTTTTTTTTCAGTGAATATTTTACTTAAAATGCATGAAATATCTGCAGTAAAAACTACAAAGAGAGCGAAAATTAATTTTTCTTTTTATGAACAGTCAAAATTTGCACTTTCTACAAAATCGAGATAAGAAACGAAAAAAGTCAAAGGAGCAAAGTTATTCCTCTCGAAAAATTATGAGAAAAGTCTCTTGACACGTTTCTCTATTTCTCGTTTATTTCGCTAAAATATGAACAAAGTCGGCTATAATTGTATTTTTCTCAAAACAATAAAATTTTCTAAAATTTTTAATAAATTTTTTTCAAATTGTAGATTTACACCATATTTATTTTACAAAAAATCTTATAAAATTTTATTGTTTTGAGAAAGATAATAGCCGAATTTATTCATATTTTAGCGAAAATTTCGAAAAAGTCGCAAGATACAGAAAAGTGTCGAGAGACTTTTTTAAATAAATTTTCGAGAGAACAACTTTGTTCCTATGACTTTTTTTGTATTTTGTTTCAATTTTTCAGAAATAGATAAAACTAGGCAAAAATAAGCACAACTTTCGCCGTAAGTTGAAAATTTTTTTTTGAAATTTGTTCAATATTTCGGGGCCTGAATTCATTTCGAATCGATTTTTTTTGTAATTGTTGCAGTATCTAAAGAAATATAAATATTTGACATTTTTAAATTGTTTCTGTTATATCTTTAGGTTCTCTTTTGAAATCCGCCAGAAAATTTGAAAAGTTATCAAAATTGACAAAATGGCGACGGTTTTTCTGACAATTTTGAAACTCATTTTTCTCACAAGTTCATTGTTTTTTCCCTCTTGATTTTTTTAAATTGGTACTAATATGGTGAATATATCCCATAAGAAATTAATTTTTCTTTTTTTGAAAAATCATAGTTTACATTTTTTTTACAAAATCGAGAGAAGATACGAAAAAAGTCAGAAGAACAAAATTGTTCCTCTCGAAAAATAATTTTAAAAAGTATTGTGGCACCTTTCATTATCTTTCGTTTTTCTTTTTTTGAAGTTTTCGCTAAACTTTGGATAGAGTAGGCTATAATTGTATTTTCCTTAAAACAATAAAGTTTTCTAGAATCAAAAAAAAATTAATGTATAAATCTGCAATTTGAAAAAAATTTATTACAAAATTTTCGAAAATTTTATTGTTTCGAGAGAAATTCAATTAGAGTCGACTTCATATTCTTGCGAAAATTTCGAAAATAATTCAAGATAGAGAAAAACGCGGGCGCAAGATAAACTCCTATGGGATATATTCAATATATTAGTAAAAATTGAAAAAATATCAGGAGAAAAAAGACGCTGGCCTTTTTGAGAAAAATAAGTTTTTAAATTTTCATCAAAACCGCAGCCATTTTTAAATTTTTAAATTTTCCAAATTTTCCGGTGGACTTCGAAAGAGAACGTAAAGATCTATCAGAAGAAAATGAAAAATTTCGAATATCTATATTGGTTTAGATACTGCAACACTTGAAAAAAAAATTCTAAAAGTTTATGATAAATTTCGTCAAGTTCAAATGCTCATAACATTACAAGATAATTTTCTTAGAAAATTGGTGAAATATATGTCATCTAAGATCCCTTAAAAACCAACAAGTTTTGAAATCGGTTAATATTTTCTATTCTCTTTTTTGATTTAAAAAATAAGAATATTGAAAATTCAAAAAATTTGCCTATTTTTTAAGAAATTATGGCGAATTTGTAATATGTACAATTTTTACTAATGAATGAAAATGAAAAAATTATAAATTCAAAAAAACATTTTTTGCCTAATTCAGATTTTTTTTGAAAATGTGCAAAAGATATGTTTCTTTTTATTGAGATAAATGTGCACTTTTTTGGAAGAATTTGAACATGTCGAACCTGAAATTTCTTCAGTTTGAACCAACAAAACATGTTATTATTTTTTTTTCGTGGAAAAAAATTCGTAGATCCGTTCCAAAATCGCGAGAAATAAATCCAAAATGCTAAAATTTGATGAGAAATATTTTTTCCTAGAAACCAAAATGATAACATGTTTCTTTGCTTCAAGCTAGAAAAATTGCAGGTTCGACATATTAAACTTTTTCGAAATGTGTGCATATGACTTAATCCAAGAAAGCAAGTTTTTTGCAAATTTTCAAAAAATTTTTAATTAAGTAAAAATTTTTCAAAATTTTTAATATTTCATTATTGTTTACTAGTAAGAACTGTACATATGAAAAATTCATCATAATTTTTGAATCATTAAGAATTTCTTTTTCAATTTTTAAATCAAAGAAGAAAGCAAAAGATATTCACCAATTTCGTCATTTTTTCACTTTTTTCGGATGCCAACCCACAAATTTTTTTCCCTCAGCTTAAACGATTCGATTAATTTTTTCATTTCCACTCCGCCCTGTTGCACAACCTTTCCGCTTTGAAATTAATTCACCTCGGGAAAAAATAAAATTTATGAATATACTGGAATTTCCACTTCTTTTGAATAAAAACTCCTTATGGAATTGTGTGCAAAAAATTTATAGTCTTGTTTTTTAATAAAAATTATGAGCATTTTAGAGAATGTCGAGAAACAGCATTTTTCATACTATTGAACGAACTTAAAAAAAATCAAGGGAAAAAACACTGGCCTTTACGAGAAAAATGAGTTCTTGAATTTTAAAAAAATCTATGCTATTTTATCAAATTTGACAATTTTTTAAGATTTAAAATTCAAAAAAAGATTTTTTGTCTAATATAGATTTTTTTTAATGTGCAAAAAACTTTTTTTTTGGGACTGAATTAAATGCAAACTTTTTTTGAAACAGTTGAATAGTATATCCAACTTGAAATTTCTTTAGCTTGAACCAACGATGTTATTATTTTACTTTCATGAACAAAAAAATTTCTAAGAGTTTAAAACGTTTCAAAATATTGAATAAAAATCGCAAAACCTCAAAATGCCATAATTCCAAAACCACGAAAAAAAAGTTTTCCAAAAAAGTAAAATGATGACATTTTTGTTTGGTTCAAGCTGAAGAAATTCTAGGTGCGACATATTCAACTTCTTCAAAAATGTGTGCATATGATAGAATAAAAAAAAACATGCTTTTGCATTTAGAAAACTTCTGAATTGAGGAAAACATTTTTTAAATTTTATAATTTTTTATTATTAAACAGCACGTAGTAGTAGTATAGTATGTATAATACGTTCTCAGTAATAGAAACTGTACTTTAAGAAATTCGTCATAATTTTTGAACTAATAGAACATTTTTATTCAATTTTAAATTTTTTGAATTTTTGTATCAAAGAAGAGAACGGAAGACATTAACAAATTTCGAGAAAAGTTTCTTTTTCACTTTTTTTGGATGCCAACCCACAATTTTTCGCCCAGTCTGTCCGATTTGATATGAATTCGCCCCGGGAGATATTAAAATTTATGAACATACTAGGACTGTCACTTTTTAAAATAAAAAATCCTTATAGAATTTTGTGCAAAAATATGTATAGTCTTGTTTTTTAATAAAAATTATGAGCATTTTAGAGAATTTCAAGAAACAGTAGTTCTCTCACTACTGTACTAACTTGAAAACAAATAAAGAGAAAAAACGCTGGCCTTTGCGAGAAAAATCTCTGCCATTTTATCAATTTTGACATT
This sequence comes from Melikaiella ostensackeni, assembly GCA_032362435.1. NCBI lineage: Eukaryota > Metazoa > Arthropoda > Insecta > Hymenoptera > Cynipidae > Melikaiella > Melikaiella ostensackeni. Next base: position 20,947,436 of record JAUMHM010000072.1, read on the forward strand.
TTTTAAAATTCAAAATTAAAAAAAAAAGACTTTTGGCCTGATATAGATTGTTTTTTAAAAATGTACAAAAAACTTTTTTCAATTTTTAAAGATTTTAATTTTTATATTAAAAAAGAGAACAGAAGATATTAACAAATTGCGAAAAGTTTTTTTTGCATTTTTTTGGATGCCAGCCCACAATTCGCTGAATTTTCAAAACATAGTTCATTTTTCAATTAAAAAAGATTAACTCTCAACCAAATACATACTTGAATCTTCAACTAAACAATATAAACTTTAAACCAAAAATGATATAGTTGAATTTTCAGTTAAAAAAATTAATATTAACCAACAAAAAATTCACAAAACAGTTAAATTTTCAACGAAGGAGATGAGTCCCCAACTAAAATTATAAATCTTTTTACAAAAAAATGAATTTTTATCAAAGTAGTTCAATTTTTAAACTAAAAAAGATGAATTCTCAATGAAAAATGTAATTGTTGAAATGTCAACAAAAGAGATGAGTTTTCAACGAAAGTAATGAATCTTCATAAAAAAATAAATTTTTAACAATGTAGTTCAAATTTCAATCAAAAAAGATGGATTCTCAATGAAAAATGTAATAGTTGTAATTTCAACCAAAAAAGATTTTAATTTTAGATCAAAAACTGTTGAACTCGACCAAAACAGAGGAATTTTCAACAAAATAATTCAGTTTCAAACCAAAGAGAAGAATTTTCTACCAAAAATATTAACTTTTTACAAAAAGACGAGTTTTCAACAAAATACATGAATTTTTAACTAAAAAATATAAATTCCCAACAAAAATTGGAATAGTTCAATTTGAAATTGAAAAAATTAATTTTCAACGAAAAAAGATGAATTTTCAACGAAAAATGTAATAGTTGATATTTCAACCAGAAAAGATTTTAATTTAAAATAAAACACAGTTAAACTCACCCCAAACAGACGAATTTTCAAGAAAATAGTTAAATTTTAAACCAAAGAGATGCATTTTCAACCAAGAAGATTAATTTTTTTACCCAAAAAAGACGATTTTTCAAGAAAATACATGAATTCTCAACTAAAAAATATAAATTTTCAACCAAGAATGGAATAGTTAAATTTCAAATTGAAAAATTAATTTCCAACGAAAAATGATGAATTTTCTACGAAAAATGTAATAGTTGATATTCCAACCAAAAAAGATTTTAATTCGAACCCAAAATAGTTGAATTAAATCAAAGAACGAATTCTCAACAAAACAGTTGAAAAAACCCCGCAAATATGAATTTCCAACAAAAAAGTTAAACTTTGAACCAAGAAGATTACTTTTTTTACCGTAAAGGACGAATTTTCAACAAAATACATGAATTTTCATCGAAAAAATATAAACTTTCAACCAAAAATGAAGAAATTAGATTTTAAACTGAAGAAATTAATTTAAAAAAAAAGATTAATTTTCCACAAAGAATGTAATAGTTGATATTTCAACCAAAAAAATTTAATTTTTAATTCAAAAACAGTTGAATTGAACCCAAACAAACAAAATTTCAAGAAAATAGTTAAATTTTAAACTGAAGAGATGTTTTTTCAACCAAGAAGATTAATTTTTTTACCCAAAAAAGACGAATTTTCAAGAAAATACATAAGTTCTTAACTAAAAAATATAAATTTTCAACCAAAAGTGGAATAGTTAAATTTCAAATTAAAAAATTAATTTCCAACCAAAAATGATGAATTTTCTGCGAGAAATGTAATAGTTAATATTCCAAACAAAAAAGATTTTAATTCGAATCCAAAATAGTTGAATTAAAGCAAAGAACGAATTTTCAACAAAACAGTTGAATTTTCACCCAGCAAATATGAATTCCCAATAAAAAAGTTTAATTTTAAACCAAGAAGATTACTTTTTCACCAAGAAGGATGAATTTTCAACGAAAAAATATAAATTTCCAACCAAAAATGGAATAATTAAATTTTAAATTGAAAAAATTAATTAAAAAAAATAATAATAATTTTCCACAAAAAATGTTAAAGTTGATATTTCAACTAAAAGAATTTTAAAATTAAATCCAAAACAGTTGAATTCAGTAAAAAACGAATTTTTAACAAAAGAGTTGAATTTTCATCCTGCAA
>JAUMHM010000072.1:20949653-20964043 GCA_032362435.1 Melikaiella ostensackeni
GTAATTTTAGATCACAGTAGAATTATGTTAGTGTTTAGGGACGACTGTAAAATCTCGATGGATGAAATTCCCGAAAAAGAAAATATTCAAAATAGAAAGTTCCAGAAATTATTAAATTGCCAACAGCCTAAAAATCGGGAAGACTGGAAAATCCCAAAAAATAAAATTCCCGACAATATGAAAATCCCGAGTTGAAAAACTCCCGACAGTTTGTGATATTACCGAATTTTAAAATTACCAAAATAGAAAATTGCCGAATTATAAAATGTCCAACACTGTAAAATTCCCGACTCTAGAAAATTCAACAATTTTAACAATGAAAAAATTGCTTTTTAACAGATATTATTTATTTATTAAAAACATAATATTAAATATTTTGATCGAAGAACATTTTTTAAAATACGCTGAGAATTTTATTATTTCGGTATTTTCCAATTTATGATTTTTATATTGTCGAAAATTTTACAATTTCGGGAATTTTGCAGTGTCCGGAATTTTATTTTTCGGGAATTCTCATTCGTTCCATAAAAATCCCGAATTGGATAATAATTCCCTATAGAAAATTCTCGAACTTTAGCAATTGAAAAAATTGTTTTTTAATAAATATTATTTATTTATGAAAAATACAATAATGAAATATTTCCATCGATCAAAATATTTAATTATTTTATTGCAAACAAATAAATAATATTGATTGAAAATCATTTTTTTTAATTGTTGGAATTGGGGAATTTTACAGTGTCGGAAATTTTGTTAATCGGGAATTCTACAATTCGGGATTTTTCTATTGCCGGCAATTTTTTAATTTCGGGAATTTTCTGTTTCGAATGTTCTATTTTTTTGCGACTTTTGCAGTGTCGGGAATTTTATTTTCCGGAATTTTTTATTTCTCCCACAAAAATCCCAAATTGGATAATAATTCCCGAATAATAAAATTTCCGACAGAAAATTCCCGAATTTTAACAATGAGAACAATTGTTTTTAAAAAAATATTATTTATTCATTGAAATTACAATAATGAAATATTTTCATCGATTAAAATATTTTATTATTATTTCACTGTTAAAAAGAAATAATATTGATCAAAAACCAATTTTTTAATTGTTAAAATTCGGAAATTTTTCAGTGCCGGAAATTTTATTATTCGGAAATTTTCAAATTCGGGATTTTTATATTGTCGTCAATTTTATAATTTCGAGAATTTTCAATTTCAAATATTCTCTCTTTTCGGGATTTTAAATTCGTTTTATAAAAATCGCGAATTGGATAATAATTCCCGAATTATAAAATTTCTGACAGAAAATTCCCTAATTTTAAGAATTAAAAAAATGTTTTTTTTTTAAAATAAATATTATTTATTTATTAAAAATAAATAATGAAATATTTTCATTGATCAAAATATTTCATTATTTTATTTTTGATAAATAAATACATAATATTGATTCAAAACCAATTTTTTTAATTGTTAAAATTCGGGAATTTTCTATTTTGAATATTTTCTCCTTTCGGGAATTTTGCAGTATCGGGAATTTCAATTTTCGGGATTTGTCAGTCATTCCAGTTTTTATTTCTCGATTTTTCTGAGTTTTTCTAAACCATTACATCATCATTAGATTGACAGTGTACAAATGATTACCATTATCTGGAAATTCCTTTCGCCACGTAAGGTCATTTTTGTTTTTGTCGTTTCTATGGAATGTGGGGCGCCAGTGATTATGCACAAATAAACTCTACACAAGATCATTTATTAAATATTATTTTCGGAAATCTACACACAATTAAAATTTTTTTTCAACCCTAGAAAGTTAAATTCCACACCATAAAACTCTACACAAAGTTATACATTTAATTATGCGAATTAAAATAATAAATTCTACAGAAAAATATTCTGCGTAAACTAGAAAATTTTGAAATTGAAAATGCCTGGGGTCCTATGAAACATTTTTTTTATTGACTCCACAAATATCGGTCGTATAAAAAAATTATTTTTTAAAAATTATCGGAGATAAAAAAATACATCTTTCATGTTAAATGAATTCGTTGATGCTTCGCAAAGCCAAAATAAGTTAAAAAAAATGATCTGGGATAATAAAATACATCTTTCTAAAATTTAAAACAGCTTTTTAGACCTTTAAAAAGTCAAAATAATCAGGTTTTGGTCATTATTTAAAATTTTCTAAAGTGATGTAAATAATTTTTTAACACAATTTCTGTACAAAATTTTTTTAAATGCCCTACAAGCATATAAATAATAGGGTCAAGCGTAAAACACAAATTTTCGAAATTGAAAATGTCTGGGGTTCTATTTTTTCCTTTTTGCTTAAAAAAAACTGTAGAGTTTCATTACGATCAAAAAAAAATTTGGTGCTCCGCAAAGCCAAAATAAGTCAAAAACCTAAGAAGAAAACGTTTTTTTTTCGATTTACTCGAAAAATATCGGTCGTATCAAAAATTTTTCAGAAATGAAAATCATCGGGGGTGGAAGAATTCATATTTTATGATTGAAAAATTTTTCAATACAACCAACCCTCCTCGAGAAAAATAAAAAAATGGGTGAAAAACGTGAATTTTTTTTATTTCAATGGGCATATATTTTTAATATTGCTTTTTAGTAAAACCCGTCTAGAATCTAAAATAGTTTTTTTGACTTCTAAGAAGTCAAAATGATCAGTTTTTGTTTATTATTTGAAATTTTCTAAAGTTACATAATTGTTTTCTTAAAATAATTCATATATAGCAATTTTGTTGAAATGCACTATAAACATATAAATTATAGGGTCCGGCGTAAAATACAAATTTTTCAAATTGGAACTGCCTGGGGTCCTATTTTTTCCTTTTCACTTTAAAAAGAAAACTGTAGAGTTTCATTACAATCAAAAAAAAATTTTGGTGCTCCGCAAAGCCAAAATAAGTTGAAAACCTAAAAAGAAAATAATTTTTTTTATTTACTCCAAAAATATGGGTCGTATCGAAAAATTCTTGAAAATAAAATTTATCGGGGATGAAAAAATGAATATTTCATATTGAAGAAACTCTTCAATACAACCAACCGTTTTCGGAAAAAAGAAAAAATATACAAATTATTGTTTAAAATTGAATTTAGAAAATTTTAAACATCAACGAAAATTTTGATCGTAATGAAACCCTGAAGTTTTCTTTCTCCAGCAAAAAGGAAAAAACAGGATCCCAGTCATTTTCAATTTCAAGAATATCTATTTCACAAGATATATTCCCATTAAAAAAAAATTCACGTTTTTCTACATTTATTTTTTATTTCTTCTCTAAAACAGTTGGTTGTATCAAAAAATTTCTTGGAAATGAAAGATGTATTTTTTGATTCCCGATAATTTTTGTTCTCAATAATTTTTCGATACGTCCGATATTTGTGGAGTCATTCGTAAAAACTTTTTTTTACGGGGGGTTTTGACTTACTTCGGCTCTGCGGAGCATCACATTTTTTGATTGCAATGAAACTTTACAATTTTTTTTAAAGCAAAAAAAAGGAGCCCAGTCATTTTCAATTCAAAAAATTTGTATTTTACGGATGTCAATTCAATGTTTTGTTAATATTTCAATTTTAAAAACTCTACACAAATAAATTCCACACTGCGAAACTACACGTAATAATGAAAAAAATTGGAAAAAATTTGTATTGCGTAGAGTGTTTAAAGTTAAAGTAATAAAAATTTATTAAATTGGCTTGTGTAGAGTTTTCTTATGAATAATTAGAACAAAGCTTCTTTTACTCTATATATAATTATTTATACGATTCTTATATCATATTTGTGAAAAAAATTATCAATATATTTTATTATTTCTTATCTTGTTTACCTATTATTATTTTTTCTTTTATGCTTCATATCTTATTATCTATATTTTCTATTTGCTTCATTATGACTTCATTATTTCTTATTTGCTATTATTAAATCTCATATTACAAATCATTTCCTAAATTTGTATTCATATATTCATTTTAAAAGTCTTCATTAATTCACATGAAGTTCATCACAAAGATTATATTTTCTCATAAATAACCTGAAGTATTAAACTTCCTCATTTTTGAGATTTCAAATAAAGAACAGTTTTACAGTTGTCTCATGTTCATTGAATCGTTCCTTTCTTCTTGTTTTATTATTCACGTCAGTTTTTTTTGATTACGCAGCAAAGAATAGACCTTGCAAATCCTTTGTCCAAACTCGAGAGCAAATGAATGCGAAATTTTAGAACTTTTTACTCTTTGAATTTATTGCTTTATTTTACATGTAATTACAAAAGTTTGTCTAAAGAAAATTGTTCCAGGAAAATAAACATAATGTGAAGCCGAATTTCTGTATGCTTAAAAATATTGTACTTTTGTTTTATTAAAAAAAACATGATAATTGAACAAAAACAAAAAAATCAAGAACATTATTAATTTAAAAAAAATGACACCAATTCGTACTACTTTCGTGTGTTTTAGAACAATTTCGAAACAATTATTCGAATTTATTCACTGAAAATGTCATTAATTTCTTTTCAAATTTTTCGAAAAAATATAATTTTTTGGGTAAATTATTTTAGGGAATTCGTGTGACATTGCTAAAGAGAAAGAGATGAACGTCGTTAGAACTGTAGAAGGTCGTGAGAATCAATATGAATGAAACTTTTACACGTTAGGCATGCGGACTGCGAAGATCTCGTGACGAACTCACGTGTATTTTTCAATTTTAACAAATGTATTCAAAATAGTATCATCTTCATATTAAAATTTTTTTAACAATTTGTGACATTTCTAATTGTGTGACGCCCTATTTAAATAGGATTTTAAATATCAGGTAGTCTTAATTGAAGAAAATTTTAGTCTAATTTTAGTTGTGGAACAGTTTGAATTCTTTTTTAATTTGAAACTAAAATCATTTACATTTATTTTTAATTTTGGCACACTTTATACCTTGGGCTGTTTATAGTAAAAAATTTCTAGTACGTTTGAAGTTGAGAGACAATTTTGTCTGGGACATGGGAAGGTGTCGAATTAAAATCAATTTTCGGGATAATAATTCTGAGATAATTCTAATTATTATTATTCTTCAGTCCAATTTGAGGAAGATTTTATATTTTGGAAAAGTCCTAGTTAATAAAAATTTTTTTCGATTGATGGAAATTATGGTTTGGACGTTTATTGAGTGTCGCATGATTTTACGTGTTTGAATTTTCCCGCGCGAGCCGGATGCATTTCTGGCGCGAAGTTTGAATGATATTTTCTTCTTCTCACGTATAAGGGCTATTTTTGGCTAAATTGCATTAATTGATTTTTGCAGTTGTATAGAGAATATATAAATAATCAAAAACATCAACAAATATCAGTCTCAAAATTTTTAATTCCTGAAAGAAGTGAGCCTTTTTATGCAAAAATTAATGCATGATCCGGGTGATTCTGGTAGTCTCTGACAAGGAAGTTGAACAAATGCAGACAGAATACAAATGGCATGTGACGCAAAATAATAATAAACAGAAAAAAACAGTCAAGTTCCGCTTGATCAAGGCGTCCCCAGTACATATTCCTCCGATGGAAGATCGTTTTGCTACCAGTTCAAGATCGGCCGGCATCTCGAGTTGTCAGGCTCTCAGCTGACACGATCGATGAGCTTTTTGATTTAACTCAAGTTTTTAAATATTTCCGAGTTTTGTTTGAATTTTTTTAATTTACACTAGCAGATTTATTTGAAAAGAAATGATTTAATTACAACATTAAATAAATTATTATTTTAAAATGTTTGAAATAATAGTTTAGAATTTTAGTTAATAAATTTTTGGAAGTGAAGCCCAAAAGAGGGAGTAATAAAAAAATAGAGAAATTGTTTAGAAGTAAATCTGACTCTTTATAACTGATGACTATAAAAAAGTGCCAATCAGACAAATGTAATTGAAAAAACTGCAATAAAATAATTTCTGTAAGAAATAGTTAATAAAATAGCGTGTTGTTTAATTAGGAATGAAGAAATGAAAAGAATTCAAGATATTTCTCAAAGTGATTACTTCAACATCAAGGGAGCTACAGTTTCCAAAAGAGACATTTTGCAGGTAGGAAAATAATGTTAATTTTTTGCTTAATCATACTTGCTGATTATTGATTAATTTCAAAATAAACTAACAAACTGTATGTGAACCGAGAAACATTTAAGTTATCATACAAATACTCAAGTTTTTAAATATTTCTGAGTTTTGTTTAAATTTTTTAAATTTACTCCAGAAAATTTCAAAAGAAATGATTTAATTACAATATTAAATGAATTATTATTTTAAAATGTTTGAAATAATACTTTGAAATATAAGTTAGTCAATCTTTAGGAGTGAAGCCTAAAAATGGGAACAATAAAAAAATAGAAAAATTGTTTATAAATAACTCAATCTGGCTTTTTATAACGGATGTCTATGAAAATGGTGCCAATCAGATAAATATAATTTAAACAACTGCAATAAAATGATTTTTGTAATGTATAGTTAATAAAAGAGCGTGTTATTTAATTAAGAATTGAGAAATTAGAAAAATTCAAGATTTTTCTCAAAATGATTACCTGAACATCGTTTCCAAAAGAGACATTTTGCAGGTAGGAAGATAATATTAATCTGTTGCTTAATAATATTTGCTGATCATTGATTGATTTTGAAACAAACGAAAAAAACAGGATGTGGATCAAAGAATATTTTTCGCGACTTGTTTCAACTTAGCGCGATCTCATTTCATCACGTGTTTTGTGTCGATTTCACATGCTTGAATTTTCCCGCGCGAATTTGATGCATTTCTGGCGCGAATTTCGAATGATATTTTCTTCTTTTCAAGTACAAGGGTAATTTTTGGCTAAGTTGCAGTAATTACTTTTTGAAGTTATATGAAGAATATATGAATAATTAGAAATGAAATATATTAATCTCAAAATTTAAAATGTTTGATGCCTGAATTATTGAAGAAAATTATCATTTCAGTTTAAAAATTAGATAATGAGTCAATAAATATGTTTTCGACTCTGGTTTACAATATATTTTTGATATACTATAAAATAACTCGTGCAGGAGTTTTGTAAATTGATTCAGTAGATAGTAACGTGGCAATAAACATTTTCATGGACACTCGATGAGTAAGGTAAAAATTATTAGCGGGATGCGATATGCACTAATTTACACCTGTCCTTTTTCGAATAATAGTTATAAATTATAAATCGTCTTACGAATGCAAAATAATTTTAATATCAAATAATTTTAATATAAAATAATTTTAATTTAGGTGATATTCTTAGTAATATTTTGTCATTTCCTAAATATTGGGATAGTTTAAATTTTGGGATTAAAATTTCGTGTCGAAAATTTTATGACGTTTTGAAATTTGGAACAGTTTACATTGTGAGGCACTTCCAATTTTGACGGTATTTGTAATTCAGAGGGCCCAAATTCAAATATTAATAATAATTAAGCATTTTATATAAATTTTATTTAAACTAGATTGAAATTTAAATCCAATTTCTTTCCCTTGTCGATACTTTCACAAAAAAGAAGTTTTACGTCACTTATGTGCGTTACGTGTTTCATATTGTTAGCTAGGTCAGTGATTTACAAAAGTGATTCAGGAAGATAGGTTGATTTATTTCTGAAATTATACCTTTTTCAGTTATCACGAGAACTGATTATTTTTTATTTATAAATTTGATGAAATAAAATTTTGAACCATACAATAATATTTAAAAAACTTGAAATGAGAAAATGGTTTAATAAATATAAAATATCATTCATTTATAAATTGTCATTTATTATTTAAAAATCATAATATATAATTAAAAATTAAATTGCATGAAAATAATCTAATTTGAATTACAATAAATATTATACTTCAAAAAAATATATGTTTTTAAATTGTAATGATTTTTTTTATTTTATAAATATTATACTAATCACACCCTTCGAAAAGGAGACAGGTTTAATAAAAATAAAAGTAACGAAGTGACTTTTGTAAATAAGTAACGAATTGGTGACCAGTTACATTTTTTCAGTAACAGTAACTATAAAAATCGTTACTTTTCTAGTTATTTTTTCAATCTTTTACGACAATCAATAAATTTGATTGTTTTTGCAACTATTTTTTCATTTTCACTATTCACATTGTGGCGGCAGATTGCCACAGAGATTTATAGCCCAATATAGGAAAATTAAAATTTTCTCCCACCTTGGAATTCAAAATTTTGGAAAATCTATAGAAACACTTTTAAAAAGATAAAAAAGTTAATTTCAGAGTTAAATATTCATTTTTTTTGTTGAAAATTCATTTTTTTAACTGAAAATTCAACTATTCTAGTTGAAGATTCATCAGTTTAGTTAAAAAATTCATCTCTTTGATTGCAAATTCATCAATTATTGGCTGAGAACTCATCTTTTTTGGTTAGAAATTTTATTATTTGTTTGATAATTTAATTATTTTGTTCAAAGTTCAACAATTTTGATAGGAGATTATTCTATTCACTTGAAAATTCAACCGCTTTGTTGAAAATTCGTGTTTTTTGGGGAAAAACTGTACTTTTTTGGTATATAATTTAAGTATTTATTTGAAAATTAACTGTTTTGTGAAGAATTTACCTTTTTGGCTTGAAATTTCAACAATATGGTTGATTTTTTTCTCTCTGTTGATTGAAAATTCAACTCTTTTGTTGAAAAATCGCTTTTTGCTTCAATTTAACTGATTTTGATTGGAGAATAATATCTTTTTCGGTCAAAATATCAATTATTACATTTTTCGTTCAGAATTCATCTTTTTTTGTTGAAAATTAATTTTTTCAATTGAAAATTTAACCATTCCATTTTTGGTGGAAAATTGACCGTCTTTTTTGGACAGAATATTTGATTGAAAATTTAACTATTTTCTTAAAAATTCTTTTGTTTTTGGTTCAAAATTAATTTTATTTAACAGAAAATTGGAACTATTCTATCTTAGGTTGAAAATTAATTTTTTTTTTAAATTGAAAATTCAAATATTTAGTTGAAAATTCATGTAAATATTTGGTTGAAAATTCGTTTTTTTTTGTAGAAAATTCATGTTTTTGGTTGGAAATTCAACAATTTTATTAAAAGATTATCCTTTTTGGTTGAAAGTTCAACAGTTTCGCTGAAAATTTGTCTTTTTGGGTTGAAAATAAACGTTTTTGTTGAAAATTTTTCTGTTTTGTAATAAATTCATCCTTTATTTTTTTGTAATGTCACTATTTGGTTGAAAATTAATCTGTTCCTAGCAGAAGAATCTGTTTCCAGTTGTTTTTAGTTAAAGATTAAACTATTTTGTTAAAATTTCATCTCTCTGTTAGAAAATACAATTATTATTGGTTGGGAGTTCATTTTTTTAGGTCGAAAATTTTATTAATTATTTGAAAATTTAATAAGTTTGTTCAAATTTCAACAATTTTTTCGAAAAATCATTCTATTCGGTTTAAAATTCAACTTTTTTTTGAAAATTCGTCTTTTCGGATTGAAAATTGAAATATTTTGTTAGAAAATTAACTCTTTTATTGAAAAATCATATTTGCAGGTTGAAAATTCAACTATTTTGTAGAAAATTCGCTTTTCTCGTCTGAAGTTTCAAGAACCTGGTTGTTTTTTCCCCTATTGGCTGAAAGTTCAACTTTTTTCTTGAAAATCAGTTTTTTAGTTTGATTCAACTTTTTTTTATTTATTACTATGAACTTTTCGGGTTGAAATATCAACTATTTCATTTTCCGTTCAGAATTTATCTTTTTTCGTTGGAAATTAATTTTTCCAATTGAAAATTTAATCATTCCATTTGAGGTTACGAATTTATCTTTTTTTGGTTGAAAATTCATGTATTTTGTTGATAACTCGTCTTTTTTTTAGAAAATCAATCTTCTTGTTTGAAAATTTATTTTTTATAGTTGCAAATTAAAATTTAAAATTAAAATTCATTTTTTAATTGATGATTCGTCATTTTAGTTGAAAATCCATCTTTGGTTGAAAATTAAACTTTTTTGTTTAAAATCCGTTTTTTAAATTAATTTTTTAACGATGAAAAGTTTAGCAGTTATCACTCCACAGATATGAATGAGCCTGAAAAAATGCAATATACGATGAAATTCATAAAAACTGAAGGTGAATTTAAAAAAATGCAAGGAAATTTACAACAATTAAAAAATATTAATAAAATTCATTGAATTTATTAAGATTTGGAGTGAATTCAGGAAAATTTACGGGACTTTAAAAGAATTGGATGTAATGCCTCAGAATTCAAAGTGAGTTTAAAAGACTTCAGAGTGAATTAGAAAAAACTTAAAAAAAAAATTTTAATAACATTGAAATGGAGTACAATTAAGTGAATGTAGATGAATTCAATTGAATTGAAAAACATTCAGGGCAAATTAAAAAAATTCAAGAGAATACCAAAGAAGTCAAAAAAATTTTAAAGAATTCAGGATAAATTAATAAGGATTTAGGGTGAATTCTAAGTGAATTCAAATGATTTTAAAAACAAATTTAATATAAAATATTCCATTGATTTCAGTAAAATTTGAATGAATTTAGAAGAATTTAAGGAAGTTAGACGAAATTCATATGAATTCCAGATGAATTTCAAAGAATTCAAGAAAATTAAGAAAAAATTAAAACGAATTTAATGAATTCAGGGTGAATTTAAAATAATGCAAGTGTTTGCTTCGAAGTTTTGTAAGTTAGAGAAATTAAATTCAAAATAAATAAAAATTGGAGTTCTTTGCGTGATTTAAATTAGTTTAATTAAATCAGGTTAGTTGAATTAAATTAAATTTGATTTAATTTGATCCTTGGATTCTTGGTTTTTTTAACTTCAGAGAATTTCGTAGTCAAATAAATTTGGTTGTTGGATTCTTTTTTTTTATATTAATTTTCAAGAATTTCATAGTGAAGTTTTTAAAATCCAAAGAAATTCTTTTGGATTTAGATAAGTGGGAGTGAATAAAAATCTGATAAACTTCATAAAAATTGGGGCAAATTAAAAAAATTCAAGAGAATACCAAAGAATTCAGAAGAATATAAAAGTTTTCAGCATGAATTAATAAAAATTCAGAGTGAATTCCAAATGGATTCACATTAAATGAAAAAAATTGTTTACTATAAAATATTCGGTTGAATTCTGTAAAATTTGAGTGAATTTAGAAGAATTCAATCGAATACGATTAAATTCATACAAATTCAAGATAAATTTTAAAGAATTCAAGGTGAATTAAAAAAATTCCAGAGAATTAAAAAGAAATTAGAAAGAATTCAAGAAAAATTCAGAAATAGGTATAGACTTGAATTTAACAGATTCGATGAAATTCATACGAATCCACGATGAATTAAAAATAATTCAGTGTGAATTTAAAATGATTTTAGTAAATGCTACAAAATTGTCTAAATTTAAGAAATTAAATTCAGAATAAATGCAAATTTAATTTCGTCTTTAACGTCCGAAATTCAAATTCAATTTCATTTGATTAAATTTGGTCGTTTTAATTTCCAAGAGTTTCGTAGTCAAATTTCTGTCCAAATTTGGTCGTTGGATTCTTGGTTCTTTTTTCATTTCCAAGAAAATCGCAGTCAAATTTTTATAATAAAAAAATTACATTGAATTCAGGTAAATTGGTGTGAATAGAAATCTAATACTATTCACAAGAATTCAATGTTAATTTAAAAGTTTTCAGAGTGAATTAAAAAATTGAAAACTCAAAAAAGATCGACTGAATTCAGTGAATCTTGAGGGAATTCAAAAAATTCAGGGTGAATTCAAAATAATTCAAGAAAATTCAGAAATAGGTATACACCTACATTCAATAGTGGTTAGCCTTTGGGTTCTCTGTTTTAATTTATTGAAAAAAGTAACTAAAGTGACCCTTTCATTTAAAAAGTGATAAAAAGCTAAAAAAATATGTATTTTTTTTGTGTATTTCGAAATTCAAGATTTTTTATGTCACCTGGTATAAATATTTCAAATTTATTCATTATGGAGAAAAAATGTTTTTTTTTGTTTCATAAAATTTAGGGCTTATTCCTCAATAAATAAAAAATAATTTCTAGGTGTGTAAGAATTTTCAGCCTCAAATAGCAGTATTTTTTTCACCAAAATGAAGAAATCCAGGACGTAGCGTTTGCAAAATTCCAAAATTCGAAATTTTTCCGGGCACCCTAATATACAAGCCCAAAAAAAAAATCTTTTATAAATTATAGTATAAGTATAATTGTTCTCTTGAATTAAGAACTGTTTCAAAAATTGTCTTTAATACAAAAATTCTAATTTATTGGATTAAATTTGCAGATTTCAATAAATCCTCTTTTTAAGTACAAAATATACAGAAGCACAATATTTTTACAGGATTTTGGAAAATTATTTTCGATCATCGGAAAGGAAAATATTGGAAATTGAGGAAAGAATATGTCTGTGATTTTGATCACACTTTTGTGTACAGCGTTATTTCCTATCGACAGTATCGCGTTTCAGTTTCTATGGGATATTGTTTTCGGAAAAGGAGGACGTATTTCTCGAGTAAGAAGTTTCGATCATGGTCGATCATTCCACAGCAATGCCATTCTCGACTTTGTAAGTATAAAAAATTAATTATTTAACGATTATTAATAATTAATTTATTATTAATATTAAAATAAAATGTTATTTCCTTTCATTTAAATTAAACTAAATAACTTTTAATTCGGTAATTTTACTACACAGTCTTTAAAAAATGAAATTTCTGGATCTAAACAATTAAAAAACTGTTTTAATAATGAAGGAATGATCAAATAAAAATAATAAACAATAAATCAAAATTCCAACGATATTCATCGAATGAAAGTATTTTATTATATTTATTATGAAAAATACTTTTATTTGACGAATATTTTTTTAAATTTGAATTATTTCTTATTATTTTTGATTTAATATTTTTATTTATCATTAAAACAATTTTTTAATTGCTTAGATTCGGAAATTTTACTTTTCAAAGATTGTATAATAAAATTACCAAATTTAAAGTTATTTAGTTCAACTTGAATGGGAGGACTGTAAAATCCCGAAAATGAAAATATTCGAAATAGGAAATTCCCGAAATTAGAACATTCCCTACAATTTAAAATTCCCGACAGATTATATGATTTTACCGAATTTGAAAATTCTCGATATTAGAATATTCCTTACTTAATTTTTCTGGAAATTAAATTTTATTTCAAGTAGGTAATATTGAACCTCTTTATATTTATAGTAATACAAACTAAAAATGGAGGTAAATAAGTTTTCACTCTAGAAAAATACTAAAGATTTTATTCATGCCACAATCTTACAAAAAGTTTCTTTGCAATAAAATTTTGCATTATACTGATAATGGCACTATTTGTGATAGAGGTAGTCATTAGAATATTTAAATAATGAAAAATGACTGTTGATTGCATCTATAAAAAAGACTGTAAATGAGTTATGCATATTTCAAAGAGCAGACGTTAGGCGTTTTGTAATACAAATGAAAATTGTATATAAAATATTCGCTGTTATTTTTGTTAGTCTTAATTTTTTATTTCAATTGAAAGTAAAAGAAAAATCGTCAATAATATACTTTATTTTGATCCAAAATTTATCCAAAATTTTATACTATTTTTCAATTCTAGATTTTACATATTAGACAACACTATACAATTTTGGATGAAAATGAGATATATTATTGACGATTTTTTAAAAATCAAATAAAAAAATTAAGAATTAACAAAAAGAATAGCAAATATTTCGTATTGAATTTTCATTTATAAATTTGATAAATTTTTATCATGATTAATTTTAAGTATCTTCTTTTCATTTACTATATTTTTTATATTAATTCTTACTTCTGGAGATTTTGCGGTCATACACACCGCAGTAGTTACAGTCAATCTAAGGTCAGACCTTCTATTTTGAATGCAAAAATAAATCTTTCGAATCTCAGATGCGAAATTGAGAAACTTTTTTGCTCTTATTAACTCTATTTTAAATTCAGTTCTTAAATTTTTCTTGAAGAAATAATAATCTTTAGAATATGAAAAAACATTGAAGATAGCTAAAAATAGGTTTCTTTGAGACTGATGAGTATTTGATAACTTTTTTTTCAAAGGTGAGCAAGATCTTACACAGATAAAAATAGTTGCAGACTAATTTCAAAGAATTATTCAAATTGCAAACCAAACAAGTTTGAATTCAGATGAGCTGTAAAGATCTTAAGAGAGCCTCTTCGAATTGTTGTATTTTATATAGTAAATATCAAGCAAATTTAATAAAAATATTTTTAATACAACTTTTCTACGAATTCTTTATAAGAAACTAAATTTAAGGTCAGTTACACCAGCCCCCCCCCCAATCATAATTTTAGAATTTCTTCAGCACACTGAATTGCGCC
>JAUMHM010000072.1:20971513-20986682 GCA_032362435.1 Melikaiella ostensackeni
GGCACGGCAGCTTATAATTTTTTTATTGTTAGAGAACACGTCTGTTTTCACTCGTATTATCTTTTTTTTACTTTTCAACGCTGCAATAAAAAAAACATTCATGAACATTGAAAAAAGGCGGTAAATTTTAGGGGGTGAACGGCGGCTTAGAATTTTTTATTATTTCAGAACACGTCTGTTTTCACTCGTTCTGTCTTTTTTGCTTGTCTACTCTGCAATCGAAAGGCATATTTTTAGGGGTGGCGTGGCAGCTTAGAATATTGTCATTATTATAGAACACGTGTATTTCCACTTGTATTGTCTTCTTTTCGCATGTAAGCTCTTCAATAAAACAAAAATAGTAAGGAAAATTGAAAAAGGGCAGCAAATTTTTAGGGGCGGCACGGCGGCTTAGATTTTTTTTATTATTACAGAAAACGTTGATATTCCGTCGTATTTTCTATTTTTGGCATATCAATGCCGTAAAAAAAAGGAAATGAAAATTGAAAAGGGGTGGCAAATTTTTATGGGCGACACAGTGGCATAGAATTTTTGTATTATTATACTTCTGTTTTCACTCGCATTGTCCTTTCTTTTTGCTTGTCAACTCTGCAATCGAAAAATCTAGTAATAAAGACTGAAAGAGGACGGCAAAATTTTAGGGATGGCGACTTGAAATTTTTTCATTATTCCAGAACACGTCTGTTTTCACTCGTGATGTCTTTTTTGTTGCTTGTCAACTCTGCAACCGAAAAACTAGTAATGGAAATTAAATAAAGGCTACAAATTGTAGTGTGGTCTAGAGCAGTCTGAGACCCGAATCAGGCTCTGATTTCTGGTAATAATTAGTTCGAAAAAAATGAATTTTATTCTCTCTTGTAAAGGGTTGGGTCTGCTCTGTGAAATGCAGAGAAAAGATCTATTACAGGGGCACCTTGGAGAAACAGCCCTTCTGCAGGGGTACAAGTCCCTTTTTAGGGCTTAGTAGCCCCAAGCTGAAAGTCTTATAGTTTCGGTCGGGTGTCAGTCTATCCGTCGTAATTTTCCCCCGCCGACAGGATCGGATATAATCGGATAGGATAGTAAAGGATCAGATAGGATAGGAACGGTCATGATCGGATAGGACAAAATGGGAACGTATAGGATCGGATAGGGCATGATCAGACATGAGCGGATAGGATAGGATCACATAAGATAGTAGTGGATCGGATAGGATAGGGTGGAATATGAGCCAATAGCAACGGATGGGATAAGATCGGATAGGATCTGATATGATACGATAGGTGAAGATAGGATCGATTATGGTAGGGTCGGTACGTATAGGACAGGATAGGATCGGATAGTGGAGGAACGGGTGTGGTAGTAGCGTATTGGATTTTACAGCATAGGATCAGGAAGGAACGGATAGGAACACGTGGGATACGACAGAATCGGATGGGACAGGCTAGTAGAGGATTGGATAGGATATGATAGAATCGGATTAGGTAGGTTAGAATAGGATCGGATCAGATCGGAAATGATATGATAGGATAGAATTGGATAGGATCGGTTAAGAAAGGATCAGTTAGGGTCAGATAGCATGGGATCGGATAGGAGCGGATTGAATCGGATAGTGGGGGTAGGATAGAAAATGATCGGATAGGATCGGATGGGATTGGATAGCATCGGATATGATAGGATGGGATAGAAGAGGATTGCATATAATCGGATATGAGCGGATCAGATAGGATCAGATAGGATCGGATATGATAGCATAGGATCAGATAGGATAAAATCGGATTGGATAACATATGAACGGATATGATATGATAAGATAGGATAGGATCGGATCGGTTTGGATAGAATTGGTGAGGAGTGGATCGGTCATTAATGATCAATCAAATTTCGGAATAATCGGGAAATCGAGTTTTATTAATTAGAGCCCTGGGACTCGACGCCAGTGACTGTAACTATGTAAATCACAAGGAATACCAATGGACCGGGGGTGCCCCTTCTACCTGATTCAGTCATGCATGCGCCTAAGGTCCCGATACACGGGCCATTGACACAAGAAAAAATCATTCGTTAAGAATCCGTACAGTCCACCATTAGTGCGTGACCTTCGATCATCCGAAGTTCATTTCCGTTCCGGGCTTTCACACCGACATACATTGCACTCTCGTAATTTTTGTATTATTTATAATTTATCATTTTTATCATACCAGTGACGCTTTTGTTAATGAATTATTAATTTATCATGTGACTTGAGTGCGATCATTTCAATCAAGATTGAACCTTCGAGTGGTAGTGATTCGTCCTAGAGTGAAGTGAGTGATCTTAATACTATTTTAAAAATACCGCCATTCATCTTCTGCCCCCTCCAGTCTGGATATTGAGGCTCTGTGCTTTATTGAATTTTTCTGGTCCGTTTTTCATCATGGAGTGTGTGAAAAGGGGGTTTTGGGATGGAGAAAAATCTGAGTAATAATTTTTTTGACGTTGCGAATTAATTTAATTATTTTTAAGGTTTTAGTCAAAAGAAATTGGAAAATGGCGCTAAATATAATTTATTTTATAATAGTTTCTCTATTTTCTTAAATTATTTTTAGATGAATTTTGCAAGTGGATTATATTTTCAAAATAATTAAGGATGAAATATAGAAATGAATCAGCGATTTGAAAAAAAAATTTGTTTCAGATCTCAAATGAAATAGTGATAAGTATATCATTTTTCTGAATTGATTTTCTTGATCAAATCTGCGTATCCACAAAAAAGATTTTAAAAGATTATCTCAACGTGAATAGAATGAATAAACATGTGACCCATCAGAAAGGAATTTAATGATGAATTTAAGAAACACTTTCATTCGAAAGTATTTTCTTATTAGAATAAGTTCCGGGCTTCTGTATAGGTTCTGACGTCAGGGTTCTAGTTTTTTAGCAATTCGAATTTAATTTTAATGGAATTGCAGTACTTTACTCCCAAATTTAACCCCAAAATTTCAAAAGCCTAATGTTCAGAATACCAAGTTCCAAGCTACAAGTTCAAAACCTGTAAGGCCCAAAACCTTCAGTCCAAAATAATAAGGCCCAAAATATAAGTTTAAAACTCATAATGTACCAAAACCAAAAGGCCCAACACCATAAGACCCAGAAATATAAGTCCCAAGTTAATAAGGCCCAAACACAGAAATAAATTTCAAAGGCCTTATATTCAGAAAACTAAGTTCGAAACTGCTAGCCCAAAACCCGTAAGGTCCTACCTGTAAGACCCAAAATTATGATTCATAAAAATAATAAGGCCAAAATGCAAAAATTAATTTCAAAAGCCTCAAATTCAGAAGACGAAGTTTCATACTAAGAGTCCAAAACCCGTAAGGCCCAACCGTAGGGCCAAAAATATAGGTCTCAGAATATAATTCTCACACTCATAAAGTCCATATACAAAAAGAAATTTCAAAAGCCTTATATTCAGAACACTCAAAAAACTCACAAGCCCCCAAATTTATAAGGCCCAAATACAAAAATAATTTTCAAACGCCTTATGTTCAGAACACCAAGTTCTCAACTACAAGTCCAAAACCCGGAAGACCCAAAACCATAAGGTTCAAAATATAAGACCCAAACTCATATGACACCAAAATCATGAAGCTTGAATATAGAAATAAATTTCAGAAGCCTTATATTCAGAACACTAAGTTCCCAACTGCAAGTCCAAACCCCGAAAGGCCCAAAACCATAATACTCAAAATTATAAGTTCCAAAATATAAGTCTCAAACTCATAATGCTTAAATACATAAATAATTCCAAAAAGCCTTATGTTCGGAACACTAAATTCTTAACTACAAGTCCAACACCCATAAGGTCCAAACTATAAGGCCCAAAATTATAAGTTCCAAAATATAAGTACTAAATTTATAAGCCCCCAAAATCATAAGGCTCAAATACAAAAATAAATTTCGAAAGCCTAATGTTCAGAATACTTAGTTCCCAAGTACAAGGCCAAACCCTAAAAGGCCCAACATTATGAAGCCCAAAATTATAAGTCCCAAAATATAAATTTCAAACTCGTAAGGCCTAAATACAAAAATAATTTCGAAAAGCCAGAACACTAAGTTTCCTACTACAAATCCAAAATTCGTAAGGCCCAAACCATGAGATCCAAAATATAAGATCCTAACTCATATGGCACCAAAATCATAAGGCTCGAATACAGAAATAAATTGCAAAAGCCTTATGTTCAAAATACTCAGTTCATAACTACAAGGCCAAATCGCAAAAGGCCCAAAACCTTAATGCCCAAAATTATAAGTCCCAAAATATAGGTATCAAACTCATAAGGTCCAAATGAAAAAATAAATTCAAAAATCCTTATGTTCAGAACGCTAAGTTCCCAACTACAAGTCCAAAACCCATAAGGCCCAAAACCATAAGGTCAAAAAGCCCCAAATTCATATGGCCCCAAAATCAAAAGGCCCAAGTACAAACATTAATTTTAAAAATCGTATGTTCAGAACACTAAGTTTCAAACTACAAGCACTAAACCTGTAAGGCCCAAAACCGTCATGCCCAAAATTATAAGTCCCAAAATATAAGTCTGAAAAATAAAAAATAAATTAATCCTTATTCTTTAATATTAAATTATTTGTAATTAGGACTTGTAATATTTAAGAACAATAAATTGAGATCACCTGGTGATCTTGACCTGGTGTCTGCTTAGCAATAATTCTTTCGGGTTATGCTAACTTAGGTGTAAACAGCGACTGTCGCAAGTGAAAAGTGAACCGGTTGCAATCGAAAGTATTAGGTATCTGTATCTATACACAATTATCGGCACCAAAACGTTGAACGCCCATGCTGAATACGAAGGAAAGTGTCCGAGATCCGAGTTGCGTGTTTGTCATTAAATCATTATCGTTACGTAAATGTCACATAAAAATTTTTGCAAAGTAGGCCCATGCATTTTTCATGCATTCAGAAATTAGACGGCTTAATCGAGAAATATTTTATTGGTTTTATATTATCAATTCATTAGTTTATAATTGTATTTTTAAATAATTCAAATTGATCCAGATTAATACTAACATTAATGATAATTAATAATATAAATACAACCGGTTTTAAAATTATGACTAGTATTATCAATCGTGCGTCAAGCGCGCGTGTAGTTTTTCGGTTTAAGAGAAAAATAATTTTTTAAACAAAATAATAATTTAGAGTAACTATTATTTGTTAAAATTTTTTGAACACTCAAATTTGAGCCTTAATTATATTTGAGGCATATTGAACCCCATGAAAATAAAGTTAAACGGCAATTCCTTGCTAGATAATTCGAAAAACAATCTAGAAAATTGTAAAGAACATTTTTTCATTTCACAGGATTTCACCAAATTTCAGGAAAAATTTCAGTCAGCTTAAAAGATATGTAGGACTTTTAGAAGGTTGAAAGAAATTTGAAAACATTTTATAAATTTTCGGAAACCTTTTGAAATTTTAAAATATTTATAAACTTTTTAAAACTTCTGAAATTCTTAGATATCTTTTAGACTGACTCAAATTAACTAAAAAAATCTTTATTTGGTTTTGAATATTTTGAAATCTTTTCCAAATTTTAAACTATTTTTGAAATTTTTTGAAAACTTCTTCAAATTCAAAAAGAATCATTGCCAATTAGGGTGGGTCAAAAATAACCAATTTCAGAAATCGCAAACAATACCATGCCTAAAAGTAGTGCATTGGGACCCCCATGAAGTGTACTGAATGTGGAATCGATCTTGAATTTTTTGTGAGTTCATTTAGATCCCAAGAAAGTCTTCAAATGCCAAAAAATTTTTTTTGATGTTTTTATGGACGCGAAAAATAAAAGTTAAAAATAAGGGTATATTAGAACATGATTATTTCTTGCAGAAGAGTATCTTAAAATCTGGCAAAAATTGAGAAGACTCTAGGCAACCCCAATAATGTAAAAAAATTGAAATTAAACAAAAAATTAAAACTTTGCAAAAACTAATTTTTTTAAACCTATTTCGCTCGCGCGCGTTACCTCGATTTAAATCGGTCGATTCCACATTCAGTACACTTCATGGGGGTCCCAATGCATTACTTTGAGGCATGGTATTGTTTGCGATTTCTGCAATTGGTTGTTTTCGACCCACCCTATTGCCAATCTTTTAAAATTATTCGAATTTTTTTAAAATCCTGCAAAATGAAAAAATGTGCCTCAAAATCTTCCAGATTCTTTTTCGATAATTTTGGAAATTTTTGAATGTATTTTCTTGAAATTGATTCTTTAAATTGAAAACTAATTCCAAATTGTCCTAGGAATCTTAAGAAAAAAATTTTAATCTCTTGAAACCTTCTAACATTTTTAAAAAGCTTCTGAATTTTTTTTCAAAATCTTTGAAAATCTACATTTCATTTTAAATTGTTTGAAATTTTTCCGAATTTTAAATTGTTTTTGAATCTTTTCAAAACTTTTCAAAATTTCTTCGAATGCTTTCGGAAATTCTGTAATGTTGCAAAATTGAACAATTTCTCGTTAAAATCTTCTACATCCTTTTTCGACATTTTAGGAAATCATTTGAAATGTTTTGAAATCGTTTTCCAACTTCTCTCAAATTCTTCTTCCAAAATGAGAAATCATTTCAAAATTCTTTTTCCAAAATAGAAAATCATTTCAATTTTTCTCAGGAATCTTGAGAAGATTTTTTCATTCTCTTGAAACCTTTCACAATTCTTAGAGAGCTCCTTTTTTGAAATCTTTAAAAATCTTCATTTTGTTTTTAAATTGTTCAAAATCTTTTCAAGTCCTAAATTATCTTCCAATCTTTTCAAAACTTCTGAATATTTTTCAAAATGATTCGATCTCTTTCTAAATTTTTTGAAATCCTGCAAAATAACAAAAATTGCCTTAAAATTTCCCTGATTCTTTCTTGATAATTTGAGAAATGATTTGAAATGTTTTGAAATCTTCTACAATTTTCTGTTAAAATTAATTTAAAAAAAAAAATTATTTGAAATTATCCCAGGAATCTTACAAAAATTTTTCATTCTCTTAAAGTAACCTTTCAAAATTCTTAAAAATATTTGTTTTTTGAAATCTTCAGAAATATACATTTTGTTTTCAAATTATTTGTATTTTTTTCAAGTTTAAAATTATTTTCGAATCTTTTCAAAACCTCTAAAATTTCTAAATATCTATTCAAATAATTTAAAGTTTCCCTAAATTTTTTTTATCTTGCAAAACTAAACAAATTGTCTTAAAGTCTTCCAGATTCTTTGTTTGGTAGCAAAATATTAAAAAAAGAATTATTTCCCAATATTAAAAAATCATTCATAATCTTTATTAATAGATAAACATATAATATATAACATATATATTCATTTGATATGGTGAAGAGTTTATGAATAGAATCCTTTTATCAGTTTTAAAACATGTAGCCAAAATGTTAGGAACAGAACTGCTGCTTTCATTATTAAAGAATTATTTACAGTTTAAATTTTATCGTTAAATAGTGTCTTTCCAGGTTCTCCAAAAATCTCGGTTTTAATTGAGCCAAAGTATATAAAAATTGTAAAAAAGATTTTTTGATTGACATTAGGATTTATCATTTTTTATCTCTATAATTATTATCAAGCTTCATAAATAATACGAAACCTAGCACGTTGCGTCCTAGGCTGACTCACACTTGAAAATTACTAACTAAACATTGCGGGAATGATCATTTGCTTTTGATTAATCATCTTTAACGGAATAAATCAGAAGATGGGAGACTTTAGCCTCAAACGCAACAAAAACGGGATTAAATTCTTTTGAAAAAATTATTTTCAAAGATCTTTTCAATTTTCAACATTTCATTTTCATTTTTTAACCATTTTAAGTTATTTATTCACGGAAGTCAATTATTCAATGAGATTTTGAAACTCGGACAGACTGACGCACATTTTGACCATCATTGCTCCATCCGTGCCTTGAATTTTTAACTTGAAACTTGAAAGAAATGTCAACGTCGAAACGTACATTTTTTCAGGTGTTGTCTATTGAAAGATTAAATTCGAAAACAAAATTCCTGACAAATTATTCATGACTCGAATTAGAATTGCTTCAATCATAATTTCTAATTATAATTTTAAATTAAGCACTTATTTTTTAGTTTATTTATCTGTGGACACTGGACACTTTTTAGAAATCGTTTTTGAAAATGATCATTTGTTTAATTTATGTAATCTAATTTTTTAATGTGGTAAATAGAATAAATCAAATTGATAATTAATTTTGAAAATAGCAAGAAAAATTAAATTTATTCTAATTCATTTCCTTTTTTTCTTTTATTTCAGCAATAATTTATGATAAATTCCTTGAACTCACTAACCAAAAGTCGTCCTTGCCCCCGATCCTTGTGCAGGTCCAGTTGCACCTCTAATATCTTGAATCTTGAAATTGCGATCTATCGTTCGTGAAGAAAAAATACTGAAAAAAGAAGAGAATTTCTGACGCACATTTACTCTCTCATGGAAATCATCATTCGCCATTAACCCGGTTAGCCATCATCTGACCCAAATTCCACTTATTTTGGCTAAGTGAGTTTTCTTGTAAAAACATTTCTCCAGTCAATTTTTTAATTTTTTAATTCACTTTTCCCATTTTTCAAATCCTGGTGATATTGAATTAATTTCGAATTTATCTAAAACTACGCTCAAGACTAACTTTACTAATAAAAAAGAAAAACGTGAAAGAAAATTCATTGATATACATTGCAAGGAAATTTAAATCAATAAAGTTAAAGAAAATAGAGGAGAATTAAAATAAAGTAAAATGAAAAACAATCAATTGAGTATAAATAAATCATTTAATGTTTGAATTTCATCGTATGATTATGAAATTTCGTAATTTTGTTCAGTAAATTCTAGATTAAGAAAATATCCCCTCAAGCTTTTTAAAAATTTTTGAAATTTATTAATATTGTTTTTTCAATTTTTTGTTATTCAAATGAAACAAGTTGAAAGGGAATAAAATGTAATGAAGAGAATTCAAATTAACGAGTGAAGGGAATGACAGTAAAATAAAACATAAAAAAATGAATCTATAATAATAAAGTACATGGCTTGCTAATCTTGTTTTTCCGCCCGTTCAACAAGAAGTTGCTGGATTTCTTAATTCTTTTGTTCTAACATTTGTTTATTACTGAATGATGAAATTAACAATTAAAAAAAATTAATTTTCACAGTCATAGGTAGCTCAATAAAGGAAGGAAAGAAAAGGCAGAGACCTATTCATTTAGTTTTAATTAATAGAAAATCGAGTTTTATGTACTTTCATTATTCCTAACAAAAAATGAACTTTCAACTTTAATTTGAGCACTTTTTACACTATTTTAGCTAACCTAAAATTATCTTAAAGTCAGGAATTCTCAAATCAAAAAGATGAGTTTTCGACAAGCGAGTTCAATTTTTAACCAAAAAAAATTTTACCAAACTGTTGAATTTTCTACAAAACAGTTGCACTTCCAATCCAAAAATATGAATTTTCAACAAAAATGTTATTTTTCAACCAAATAATTGAATTTTCAACTTAAAAAACGAATTTTCAACAAAATAGTTGAATCCTCAAACAAAACAGATTAATTTTCAACTGAACAGTTATATTTTTTACCAAAAAAAAAGAAATTTCTACCATAATACCAAATAAATGAATTTTCAACACGAGTTTTGATTTTTAACCCAAAGATAGGAATTTTCAACCCAAAAGGACTAATTTTCAACAAACCAGTTGAATTTTCAACAAAATACATTAATTTCAAACCAAATAATTGAATTTGTAATAAAAAAGATAAATTTTCATTTGAAAGAATTAATTTTCAATCAAAAGAAAACTAATTTATAACAATATAGTTAAATTTTCAAATAGAGATGAATCTTCAATAAAAAAAAGAAGAATTTTCAAAAAAGTAGTTTACCTTTCAACCAAGTAGTTGAATTTTCAACCAGAAAAAATGAATTATCGACTAAACACTTTTATCTTTCACAAAAAAAAAAAAATTGATATTTCTACCAGAAGAGATGAATTTTTAAACCTAATAGACGAATTTTTAACACAAATGTTGAATTTTCAACCCAAGAAAAATATTTTTCAATCAGAAAGTTAATTTCCAACCAAATAGTTGAATTTTCAACAAAATAGTTGAATCTTCACCAAAACAGGCTAATTTTCTACCAAAAAATCGCATTTTGGACCAAAAAAGATGAAATTTCTACCAAAAGATATGAATTTTCAAACAAAAAAAACTCTTCAACAAGAGTTGAATTATCAACCAGGAAAGGTTTTTAAGCCAGGAAATAAATAATATTTCAACCAAATTGTTGAAGTTTCAAGCCAAGAAGACGAATTATCTACATTAATTTTTTACATTAATTCCTTCAATATTTTTCTATTGTTCATTTCAGTGTTGATTATCCTATAATCGTTATCTATATAATGATTGAACTGTTGAAATTAACAAATATGTTGTATAAACAAATGACACAAATGAACATTTTTTTGAGGAAAAAAATCATTTTTCCCATTAACTCTTCTCGAAAGCTAGTTAATATTATTATTCAATGTACATGTTCGACCAAAGTTATAATTTTCATTACCAAATTGTTTAATACATTCACAAATTCCATTTTATCACGTGAAAAGAACGTGAAAATTCTTTTATCGCCTTGATTTAATACCGTCTTAATGTTGACATTCTGTCTTAGAATTCAGTCACCTTCAATTTCAAATGTTCTAATCTAATCATTGTTGATACAATTGTAAATAATATTATCAGATTAAAATCCTGAATACCTTAAATATTAACTTGCTTCTAAGAGAACTTATTGAAAAAAAAAACTTTCCATGACAAGTCATTACGAATTACCAATCTATTACAAGATATAAGGCATTTGAGGTAAGATTGTTTTCAACATTTGCGCACTATACTGAAGTATTTGTTTATATAAATTGTTTATTACAATTAATTTATACATCAAATTAATTATTTATGTTCCTTAAGTGTATCTGCATTAATTCTGATCAATAGCGAGATTGTTTAAACCATTATCATTTAGATAAAAACCATATTCTTAAAACTGCTAATTTCGTCTCTCTATTTGATTACGAGTATATATTGTTGCACACAAAATTAAATTGAAACATCGAAAAATCTGAGGACAATGAAAACTTATCTCTGAGAATTTGTAAAAAAAAACCTTCAAAATCCGTCCGTCAAAATTTGAGGCAGAATTCCCAAAAAACGTTCCTAGGGCCAACACCGTCATTTTGTTTTTTCCAAAAAGAAAAAATTCTGCTAGGTAGCACAAAAGACGTACATAAGCGTGCCGCAATTAAAATTTGATTTTGTGAAACATGTTTGAATTAAAACAATATTTGAAAAAAACTCAGCACCGCTATTTTGTTTTACCGTAAAAAGAAAACTTGTGCTTGAATGATATAAATATGCACAATAGTGTGCTGCAAATACGAATTCAAAAACTTGATCCGTTTTCAAAAAAAGCAACTCAAAAAACTAAATAAAATTTTCACTTTTCGAATGTTGAGAAAACAAAAGCTGCGCTAACTTGTGCTCGGTGGTTACAATAACCTACTATTCCTAAATAGTTTTTTTTACTCAGATGTATATTTCTCCAAAAAAACAACTTTTTTGAACTTTGAATGATTTTTTTTACCCATATTCAAGAAGGTGAATTTCGACAATCTGAAACTTGTGTTGAGTTGTGCTGAGCGAGCACAACAACTACATATCCCTAGACATACTTTTCACTCAGGTATATATTTTAATAAACTACTTTTTTGAACATAAAATGACATTTTAACCAAATCAAAATTTCGATAATCTGAAAGTTGTGCTGAGTTGTCCTCGGTGAGTACAATAACTCACTATTCCCAAATATACTTTTTACTTAGATGTATATTTAAAAAAAAAAATCGATTTTTTCTTAACTTGGAATGATTTTTTGAACGAAAATATTCAGAAAGGTAAATTTCGAAAATCTGAAGCTTGTGCTAAATTGTACTAGGCGAGGACAACAACTATCCCTTGATACTTTTCACTCAAATATATTAAAAAAAAAAAACGAATTTTTTGAACGTAGAATGATATTTTGACCCAAAATTGTCAAAAATCAAAATTTCGAAAATCTGAAGGTTGTGGTAAGTTGTGCTCGGCGAGTAAAATAACTTATTATTTCTAAATACACTTCTTACTCAAATGTATATTTTTTCAAAAAAATCGACTCTTTTAACTTGGAATGATTTTTTGATCCAAAATTTTTAAAAAGGTGAATTTCGAAAATCTGTAACTTGTGTTCAGTTGTGCTAGGCGAGCACAACAACTATCCTTAGAGATACTTTTTATCAGGATATATATTTAAAACAAAAAAAAAAACTAATTTTTTGAACATAGAATGACTTTTTGACACAAAATTTTCAAAAACCAAAATTTCGAAAATCTGAAGGTTGTGTTAAGTTGTACTCGGTGAGTACAACAACTTATAATTTCCAAATACACTTTTTATTCAAATGTATATTTTTCCAAAAAATCGACTTTTTCAACTTGGAATGATTTTTTGATCCAAAATTTTTAAAGAGGTGAATTTCGAAAATCTGTAACTTGTGTTGAGTTGAGCTAGGCGAGCCCAACAACTATTTCTAGAGACACTTTCTACTCAGATATATATTTGAAAAAAACTACTCTTTTGTACATAGAATGACTTTTTGACCAAAAATTTTGAAAAATAAAAATTTCGAAAATTTGAATATTGTGTTGAGTTGTGTTAGGCGAGCACAGCAACTATTCCTAAATATACTTTCCACTCAGATATATATTTAAAAATGAATTTTTTGAACATAAAATGACTTTTTGACCTAAAATGTTCAGAAATGAAAATTTCGAAAATCTATAACCTTTGCTAAGTTATACCAGGGGAACACAACAACCATCCACGGAGATCTTTTCCATTCAGATATGTATTTTGATAAATCGACTCCTTCTAACTTCGAATGATCTTTTGATCAAAAATTTTCAAACAGGTGAGTTTTGAAAATCTGAAACTTGTGCTGAGTTGTGCTAAGCAAGCACAACAACTATCCCTTGAGACACTTTTATCTGCAGAACTTCCAGATTTTCCAAATTTCTATTTTTGAAAAATTTGGGTTAAGTCATTCTATATACCAAAAATCTGCCCTCTTCGCGGATACATTCTCATCGCGCGCTTCGTGCGCAGCTCGCTTCGCTCGCAAGTTTGAGCGCGCCTAGGGCGCGTGATTTGATCGTCGCGCTTCGCGCTCGGTGTTATCTGTTTTTTATGTAATAATTACTAAATTTGTTTTTGATTTCAAATGAAAAAGGAAATTTATTTATTCAAGGCTCTATCAACCTTAAGGAATACATTCTCATCACAATATTTGCGCAAGAATTTCTGCGCTCTCCGTATAATATATAAAAATAACTAGTTAAGAAGACGATTGAAGAATTATCTTAATGATTTACGATTTGTCTTATAGAGAAATGTCTAACGTCAATTTTATTTGACTTTTTGAAAACATAAATTCTACTCTTCTGACTTTTTTTGTCATCTTCGGTCGCTTGGCTCAAAATTAAAATATTCCAATATCATTTTCCATACTTAAAAAACAAACTATGCTTTCTACCAAAAAATGTTCAAGAGAAAGCTTATGGATTTTCGTAAAAAGAATAATTTTGAAATCGCAACGTTTCTTCGTATCTCGCGTTATTTGGCTCAAAATTTAAATTCTCGATTTTTTTTTAATTGGAAAATTTGTTATGACAGTCTTATAGGGTTCTCAAAAAGCAACATTTTTCTACTCCTGACGTTTTTCCATATCGTGCATTGTTTGGCTTAAAAATTTCGTTTTCTTTTCTGTTTTTGAAATTTTAAAATGCTATAACTCTCATAATTTTTATCGAAAAAAGTCATTGGGATAAATTATTTAATCTTTTGAGTACTACAAAATAGTCATACATATGATTTTTAAATCTTGAAAAAAATCTCAAAAATTTTGAAAATGCTCTCACTTTTTGAATTTACATCCAAAATGGCTGGATAACGAACTTGACTTCCGGTTTTCGATACCTAAAGAGTGTACCAAAGGCCAGTCCAATAGCATAGTATGGCCGAAAGATAGAATATTTGATTTTTTAATAAGCGTTATCACTTATCACAATCAAAACATAAACTATACGTCTTACCAAGAAATGGTGTCAAGTCAATTTGTGGATCTTTTTGAGGTGAACAATTTTTTCTCTCAACAATTTTTCCGTGTATAGCATAGTTTTTTTGGAAAATGGAATATTTTATTCTTAGTAACACTCTCATGAATGAATATAAACTACGAGTACAATATGCGTCGCATCAAAAAACGATCTGAAGCAAATTTGTAGACCTTTCCAGGATACATTTGAAATTAGGCTGAAAATGAGTGTCATATAAATTTTGACAATGGAACTTAATTATTTGTGAATTCAAAATGCACTGTACCATATTTTGACTTTTGACAGTATAATTTGAATTTCATGACAACTAACAAAATAAACTATTGTCTTGAATTTCAAAATTATTCTTTCACGGCAATTAATTATTTATTTTATTTATATCAATTTTTCGAAGTGTCTCGTCTTCCCGAAATTTGGGATGGGGATTCAAATATTGTTCATAAGCTTGGCTAGTCGTTCCAAATTTTCGGGACGACTAGTCCATCCTCTTTTTCAACTCCCTCAATTTTTCAAGACGACTAGACACAGCCCAATTTTTTTTGCAATTTTCATTCATTCAAGTTATAAAGGTTGATGATGAATTCCTGGCATTATTCTAACACGAGGGTATGGCTTCGAAGTTACGAACCAGTGATGGTTTCGCACTTCTGGAAGCACCAATGACAAGGACAATCATTTTCGCCGAATATTCTTTGTACACTCCTCGCAGCTTCCGTATAAGGTCTCGATACCCTCCCCCTTTTCCTTCTTCTTAACTGTGATGCTGGCGTCGGCTGGAGCCGAGCATTTGATAACAAACATCGTACGTTTCTGTTTGTTAAGGAGTGCGATGTCAGATCTCGAGTGTGCAACGTTTAGCCTGAAGTCAAAGTTCCAGTAAATTTTGCACAACTCGTTCTGGACAATTGACCCTATCTCTCTAGAAGCGTTC
>JAUMHM010000072.1:20996286-21007119 GCA_032362435.1 Melikaiella ostensackeni
CTCAAAATGTGGAAATTTGACAAAAACGGGGGGGGGGGGATTTTACACAAATCTAATACCTTCTCTGATGAGAATGTAAAAAGTCAATTAAAAAAAAAATTATGTATATCTGAGTGAAGAATGTCTCTAGAATAGTTGTTGTATTCATCTAGCAGAACTCAGAGAAAATTTCAGGTTTTTGAAATTCGCCTTTTTGAAAATTTGTGGTCAAAAAATCATTCCAAGTTCAAAAAAGTATTTTTTTTTAAATAGACGTCTGAGTGAAAAGTCTGTAAGAATAGTTGTTGCACTCGCCGAGTTCAACTCAGCTCAACTTTGATTGTTTTATAATTCGAAAAATGATAAATTTTTTGAGTTTTTTTGGCTTGCTTTTTTTGATAACGGCTCGAGTTTTTAAACCAGTACTTACAGCACAATATTGTGCATATTTAGTACATCCTGGCACAAGTTTTATTTTTACGAAAAAAATGGTGATGCCGAGTCTTTTTGGAAAATGTTTTTTTTTTCGAAAAGTGTTCACAAAATAAAATTTTGGTTTACAACACCTTGTTGTACGCCTTTTGTGCTACTTTTGTGACCTAGGACTTTATACTTAAGATTTAGGACCTTGAAATTTTTATGAGTAAAGAAGAAAAAATTAATAAAAGTAGGGGGCAGGTGCCTACAAAGAAGGGTTTCGTAGGTCGTTCAAATCTCCCTCCCCCAGCCTCTCCTCCGTTCTCCTTACGTCCCCTCACTTCCCCTCATTTCTCCACACTACCCCTTTTTTTATACGACGGACAGACACCCGACATAAATTCTGCTTATCATTTTAAACAAAATGATAATGAAATATAATCTTAGTTAATGAAACCAGAGATACGAGTAACGTCTCGAGAGGTTCTCTATTACACAATGTCGGAAAAGAAAACAGAATACCCATAACATAATAAACTGTCTGCTGACATAAAAAATGAATGATTTTTTTCAAGGTTCCTCGGAGGTTTGGGCTCGATGAAAATCGCGCAATTAGCAGCAAGTGAGAGGGGCAAAGATCGAGGGTTAAGGAAGGAAATAAAGAGGAAGGTGTTCAGATTGTCGAGGACAAGTGACATCAAAAGGTAGGAGGACCCTCTACACGTACGCTACTGACATAAAAACTACGAGGAATCTCCGGGAGGAGATTATGTTTGCTTTCGAACGGTGAGGCGCGCACTCGCGCTTTTCTTCGCTTATCGCCTTTGATAACGGAATTTCGCGAGTGCTATCCCTTTCGACATGCGGAGGCTGCCCACGCTTCGAGGATTCGTCTGCTGCACACTTTTTCTGTTCACCGCCCTCCACCTCCACTGGGGGCTTGCGGCTACCATCTTCCGAGACCAAGATGGCGAACAACCACTTCCAGATAAGCAGACGACCGGAAAACACTTCCAAACATTCGTAAGTACCAAAAAATTCGTAAGGCCCTAAATCATGAGCCCCAAAGTAAGACCCAAAATTACGAGTCCCAAAACCATAGGCTCCAAATTCCAAAATAATAAGGCCCAAAATCATGAGCTCCCCCAAAAAAGACCCAAAATAATTCCCAAAAGCATAGGCCCCAAAATAACAAGGACCATAATCATTGGTCCCAAATTAAGGTCCAAAACTACAAGTCCCAAAGCCATGGGCTCCAAAGATCAAAATGATGAGTCCCAAAATCATAAGTACCAAAATAAGACCCAAAACTGCAAACATCAATATAAAAGGTTCCAAAGACCAGAACAATGAGGCCCGAAATTATAAGTCCCAAAACAACAAGTCCCATAACCCCAGTTTCCAAATGCCACAATAATAAGGTCTAAAATCATGAGCACCACAATAATAAGGCTCAAAATCATAAGCCATAAGTTAGAGCCAAAAAATGCAAGCCCTAAAACATAGGTTCCAGATGCCAAAATAATAAGGCCCAAAATCATAAGTCTGAAAATAAAGTCCAAAACTACAAGCCCCAAAAACGCAGTTTCCTAATGCCACAATAGTAAGACTCAAAATCATGAGTCCCAAATTAAAACTCAAAACTACAAGTCCCAAAACCGCAGTTTCCAACTGCCACAATAATAAGGCCCAAGATCTTAAGTCTCAAATTAAAGTCAAAAAGTACAAGTCCTGAAACACAGGTCAAAATAATAATAAGTCCCAAAATCATGAGTCCCAAAGTAAGGCCAAAATTTACAAGTCCAAAGCCATAGGTTCCAAGTGTAAAAATAATAAGGCCCAAGATCATGAGCCTCAAGAATAAGACTCAAGCCTATTTCCAAAACCATAGGCCCCAAAATAATGAGGACCAGAATTATTAGTCTCAAAATAAGCTCCAAAACCATAATTCCCAAAACCATGGACTCCAAAGACCAAAATAATTAGGCCCAAAATCATGAGTCCCAAAATAAGGCCCACAACTTCAAACGTCAAAATAAAAGATCCCAAAAACCAAAGTAATAAGACCAAAAATCGTAAGTCTTAAAACAAGACCCAAAACCACAAGCCCCAAAACCACAGTTTTCAAATGCTACAATCAGAAGGCCCAAAATCATAAGTCCCAAATTATAGCCTGAAACTGCAAGTCCCAAAACCACAGGTTCCAAGTGCCAAAATAATAAGGTCCAAAATAAAAACTAAAACTGCAAATCTTAAAACCATAGATTCCAAAGATAAAAGTAATAAGGCCCAAAATCATGAGACCCAAAATAAGATTCAAAACTACAAATACCAAAATCACAGTTTCTAAATACCACAAAAATAAGGCCCAAAATCATAAGTCTGAAATTAAAGCCCAAAACTCCAGGTCTCAACCGCAGGTTTCAAGTGCCAAAATAATAAGGCTCAAAATCATAAGACCCAAAAAAGACCCAAAACTACAAATCATAAAACCACATTTTCCATATGCCACAAGAAAAAGACCCAAAATTATGAGTCCCAAATTAAAATCCAGAACTAAAAGTCCCCAAAACCGCAGTTTCCAAATGCCACAATAATAAGGCCAAAAATCATAAGCCCCAAAATAAGACCCAAAACTACAAATACCAAAACCACAGTTTCCAAATGGCACAATAGTAAGGCTCAAAATCATGAGTCCCATATTAAAACCCAAAACTACAAGTCCCAAAACCGCAGTTTCCAAATGTCATAATAATAAGCCCCAAAATCATAAGTTCCAAATTACAACCCAAAAATACAAATACCAAAACCACAGTTTCCAGATGCCATAATAGTAAGGCCCAGAGTCATGAGTCCCAAATTAAAACCCAAAACTACAAGTCCCCAAAACCGCAGTTTCCAAATACCACAATAATAAGGCCCAAAATCATAAGTCTGAAATTAATGTCCAAAACTACATGTCCCAAAACCACATTTTCCAAATGCCACAATAGTAAGACCCAAAATCATAAGACCCAAATTAAAACTCGGTTGTAAATATCAAATCTCCTTTCACTCTTCTTACTTCTCAGCATTGTAAAACGCCGATTTCCAAAAGTACTCTGAATGCGGCGTAGTTTTGAGTTGAAACATTTTTGAGACACGAAAACAAAGGAAGGCACGATGAAAGTTTTGATTTTTCAAAATCAGATGCAAGAAATTTCACACTAATTGTTTTTTTGTGAATTATTATACAAACAAAATAATATTTTTGTAATTTATGGTGTCTCAAACTTACAAACAAATATAATACAATTTCGATTTCATAATTTAGATTTTTGAATTTTTTTAAATCTTTAGAGCCCTTGAAAGTCCCATAAAACCGCGTAGTTATAAAACATAACAACTGTGATGTTAACTAAATGGTATTCTAGTTGATTCACTTAGTTCAGCAAAACACAAAAATGTTTACATTTCAAGTTTTGATTAAAAAAAAACACAATAGGAATTTTTAACGAATGTTGATTTGATAGCCGGAAATAATCTATGAGGTTATTAAAAAATATCTCTAATCTATACGTCCTAATTTTGAAAATACGCAACGTAAAGTTTATTGTAAAAAATCATTATTTTTAGAAACGTTCGAAAAATTATGAAAGTGTATAAATTAAAAAGGTCTTGCACAACAAAGTAGAAATTCTTAATAATTACTTATTAATATTATATCTGTCAGAGGATACCATTTGTTCATAGATAAAACATAGTTCTTAATTGTTATACAATTTTTGAATTGCTATAATTTCTTAATTCCCTTTGTTAATCATATTTATTACAATTCTTTCATTTATTTCTCTTGTTATCACGATTAATAAAAAATATGACGTTTTCAAAACCTTTAAATGTGATTCCCGGTTTTCCCGGTCAGTAGACACTATGTCATAGGTTTCAAAATAAGGCCCAAAACTGAAAATCCCATAACCATAGATCTCAAAGGCCAAAATATCAAGGCCTAATATCATAAGTCGCAAAATATAAGGCCCATATTACAATTACAAATACATAAACCATAGGTTCCAAAGGACAGAATATTAAGGCCCAATATCACAAGCACCAAATAAGGCCCAAAACTGTAAGTCCCAAGTCCATAGGTTTAAAAGGCCAAAAACTACCATTCCAAAAAAAAGTATTCAGGAAATAAAATTATTTATTTCTTATTGAAATTCACTTTCGTCCATAGGTGAGAAAACGTTAGAACAACGTCACGCACTAGTGACATTTAATGAGTGTTATTTTTGTCTGCCTCAACTTGATCTTTCTCTCTCCTTCTCTTCATTTCACTTTCAATATTTCTATGTTGGTGCCTCAATCCTTCTCTTTGAATCTTTGAGGCTTTGAGTCAGGGCCGTGGAGAGAAAATTGGGTCCCGGGTGTAGTAACCTACTGCCCCCCCCCGTATATATATATATATATGTGTGTGTGTGTGTGTGTGTGTGTGTTTAACAAAAATTTTCAGATATATTCTCAAGTTTTTCCAGATTTAGAGTTTTCGGGGAAAATCCGGGCCCCCTTGAAAACTCCGAGCCCGGGGTGAAACACCCCCTCCCCCCTCTCGTCAGGCCTGCTTTGAGTCTTTGGGAGGCAGACAATAATTTTTTTGTAATACTGCTTTAATTTTTATGTGTGTGAATCTGTAGGAATTTAAGATTTTTTTTTAGGTGGACCTGGTTACCGCATCGGGATACACTGCCGAGGAGCACGACGTTACCACCGAGGATGGATACATCTTATCGGTACACAGAATACCTGGCGGTCCGAAGTCACCGGTCACGCCGGGGAAACCGCCAGTGGTTCTCATTCACGGACTCTTCGCAGCTTCAGATATCTGGGTGCTGAGAGGACCCGGAAAAGACTTAGGTAAATTTTAATATTTTTTATTTAATTTTCAAACAATTAGTCCAGGGTTAATTCATTTCCTGAATAGCAGAGTTAAGGGGGGGAGGGTTAGCGATTCCAATGAAACTTGGTGAAACTTTAGTGTTGGGTGAGTGAAGTTTGTGGTTGAAATGGTTTTCCAAAATTTTGAAAGTTCAGGCAGTAATAGGATTTTGAATTTTGAGACTCGACTTTTGTGAGGACAACAAATTAAAAGAGGAGCTTAAAAAATCTAAAAAGAAATTTTGATTAAATTTTTTTATCAAAATAATATTTTTTATTAAAAAAAAATATTGATATTTTGAATCCTTATAATTCTCTGCGTCGATTAAAAGAAATTGATGGACACTCTATAACTTTCAGAGATATTAACTTTCTGGTAATTGTTCTATTTTATGCCGTGATATTTATAACATGAATTTCTGCGGTTTTTGGCTTTAGCCATACGATGACTTTAATTTTTAACTTCAGAGGAGATCTGATCAACAGATATCTGTTGTATCGACACTCATGATAAAGAACATTTTTCAAAACAAATTTCATGTGAAACGAAAAATAAATTCCAAAAATTTCACTGCGAGCCGGATTTGAACCGACACCTCCTCTATTCATGAGAGCTATCGCAGCACGCCTAGAGCCGCTTCAAATCCGGCTCGCAGTAATATTTTTGGAACTTATTTTTCATTTCACATGAAATTTCTTTTACAAAATTTTCTCTTATCATGAGCGTTGATACAACAGATGTCTGTTGATCAGATCTCCTCTGTATGAAGTTGAAAAATTAGAGTCATCGTATGCCTAAGGCCAAAAACCGCAGAAATGTACGTGATAAATTAATTTCTTAGTGCGGCCGCACGGCCTCACTATCCACGCGCAACGACCGGCACAGATGAAAAATAACTTTTAGAATGCATTTCTTAACCGATTTCAGATTTTGTTTTTTGGAAAAATTTAGGATTAAATTTACAATTGATGTGTACAAGCAATTTTTGAATTGATTTTTTAGATTTTATGTTAATTCAAATAGCGAACAAATGTCGACTCTCCTATTTCTTCTATCTTTTCGTAAAATAACTTTCCTATGTTCAGTATCTCTCAAATTTTGATGCGCAGGATTTTGTGAAAGCAAAAAAGGTTTCATAAGTAACCTATTTGCTATGAACAAATCATAATATCAAATAGCGAACGTTGTGAATTGTTCGTTTTTAAAGTAATATTTTGGGGATAAAATTTGTTCATATCATTTGTTTATAAAATCAACAAATAATATTGAAAGACAAATTTTCATATTGATAGATATCATTGGAAACGTAAATTGTTGAAAATTAAATAAAAAAGATTTTTTTCCATCTATAACTTCCAGAATGTGTATTTTATTATATATGTTTTTTAAAATTAACAAATAATATCAAATAACACATTTTCCTGATCAACTGCACTTTGTCGATGAAAGCAAGTAGTTTGAAAATGTTATAAAAAAAAATCCACTTTTCAGCAAAACTGTACGAAATACGAAAAAAATGTTTAGCATTAAAATTGTTCACCTCAAAAAGAAATACAAATTTGCTTGAGACTAATATTTCAATGAGACGCATAGTTTTTGTTTCAGTCGTTAAAAATGTTATCAAAGAATAAATTTACATTTGAGCAAAACTACACGAGTAACGAAAAAAATGTTAAGGATTAAAATTGATCATATCAAAAAGATATGCAAATTTGCTTGAGACTAATATTTTAATGAGACGCATAGTTTTTGTTTCAATCGTGTAAAATGTTATAAAAACATCTATTTTTCAGCCAAACTGTACAAAATACAGAAAAAATGTTAGGAATGAAAATTGTTCATATTAAAAAGATGTACAAGTTTTCTTGAGACTATTTTTTTGATGAGACCTATAGTTTTTGTTTCAATCGTGAAAAATGTTATTGAAAAAAATCATTTTTCAGCAACACTGTACGAAATACGGAAAAAGTTTCAAGAATTAAAATTGTTCATCTCAAAATACAAATTTTTTTACAATTTTTTTACAAATACAAATAAAAATTTGCTTGAGACTATTTTCTTGATGAGACCTATAGTTTCTGTTTCAATCGCGAAAAATGTTATGAAAAAAAATCAAATTTTCAGCAAAATTGTACGAAATACGAAAAAAATGTTAATAAATTACAATTTTTCACATTAAAAAGATATACAAATTTGCTTGAAACTATTTTTTTGATGTGACCTATAGTATTTGTTTCAATCGTGAAAAATGTTTTAAAAAAATCTACTTTTCAGCGAAAGGATACGAGATACGAAAAAAATGTTAAGAATTAAAATTGTTCATCTCAAAAAGATATACAAATTTGCTTAAAACTATTATTTTGAAGAGACGCATAGTTTTTGTTTCAATCGTGAAAAATGTTATGAAAAAAATGCACTTTCCAAAAAAACTATACAAGATATGAAAAAAAAGTTCTCAAGCAAAATTGTTTATCTCAAAAAGATCTACAAACTTTCTTCAGATCATTTTTCAATGAACGCGTAGTTTCTGTTTTAATCGTAAAAAATATCATTAAAATAAACAATTGAAGTTTTGGAAAACAACACAAGATATAAAAAAATATTTCATGATAAAATTATTCTCAGAAAGAAGATCTCTAAATTTGCAACTGACCATATTTTCATAAGATGGGTAGTTTTCGTTTTAATTATAAAAAATGCTATTGAAAATAAAAAAATCGAATTTATGGAAAAACGACACACGATCACATAAAATGCTCAACGGAAAAATTTGTCACCTAAAACTGAGGTCCTGTTAGTTAATCAGACTTTACTTTTTTCGAATTTAAATTTGTTTAAATCAGGGACCTGGGCAAAAGGTTTATTCCATTTCGTTATAGCCAGTTAAACAAAACAATTTTATTTTAGTGAAAATATATTATTTAGGTGGAAAACAAATTTTATCTATCAATAACGAAATGGAACGAAGGTTTCGGTCGGATCCGTAAAAATGATTAATAATTATAAAAACACTAATCGAATTTGTTATGTGAAAAATAAAAATATTGAACAAATTGAGGTATAGAAATTATTATAACATAAATTTGATATAATAGAGTTCAAAATAATATCGAAAATTTCGCGTTTTGGACATACTTTAATCTAGTGCGAAGCGCGAGACACGTGATGAGAATGTAACCGTTGAAGCGTGGATTGTTCGTTTCGGTTTAGAGACAGTGTAAATATGTATGGAAAATTTATGTTTAGAGAATAAAATAAGCTTTCAAATGAGCGCTTATTGAACATCCTGCGACCCATAATTTATGAAATATAAATTTGTTAATTAAGGTTGCGCTTTCGCTGAGTAAGCGAAGCACGTAATAAATGTTCATTATTATAAAAAATAATATATCCACTTTCTCTTCATAGATACTTACAGTGGAAAGGTTGCCGAATAAGAAAAGATTTTTTTTGGTGTTCAAAATCCAAAATTTGCAGAGTGCGTGGTGAGTGGATTTTTTTTCTAATCAATAATATTTCAGAAAGTAATACTTTTAGTCAGTTGACATCTAATAAATCTGCTAAGGGATAATGCCTCTTCAAGAAAAAGTGTTTGTCGGATTTTGTAGAAAATTTTTTTAGTTTTTAACAACAAACTGTTATGAACAATCTTTTTTCAATACTTACACTAATCCGAAAAATCTCAAAAAAATCAGGTGGAACAATGTACTCAGGAAGATGCCGATTATTTTTTCAGAAATTTTCTATCTTTAGTAGTTTCATTGTAAAAAATACTGTTCAAACAATTTTCATAAACATTATTTTATAACAGCGCTAAATAATGATAGAAATTGTCAAAAAATAAGGAACATAATGTTTGGCTCATTACTGATGAAAGTTTTATTCGCTTTTTCAGCTACTGATAGTTTAAAATTCAATTCAAATGTTTATATCTTAACAAAATAAAATTAGTGTATTTATTAGTTCAGTTGAAAAATGAGACCAAAAACAATAAAATATCTTCATTGGTTTCCAAGTTAGGACTTAATATATCGGTTAAGTAAGTTAAAATAACTCGAAAAGCAATACAGATTTTTTATTGCATTTGGCCCCGTTTTGTAGCTAATATCTCAGCTTTTAATTTCATACGTGTCAATTAATATATTTTTTCATTTATGTTATATTGTTTATGGGAATTGTTCAAATAATATTTGTTCAGAACGAAACTATTGCAGGTAGAAAATTGATGAAAAAATAATCGACATCTTCTTCAGTACTTACATGGTTCTACTTGATTTTATTCCGATTTTTCGGAAAAGTGTAAGTACGGAAAGACGTAATTGTTTACAACAGTTTGTTGCCAAAACTGGAAATTTCGTTTTAAAAATTCGACAAACACTTTTTATTGAAAAAGCAATATCCCTTAGCAGATTTACCAAATTCAAACTAACTGAGAGTGTTACTTTTCAAGATATTATTATTTGAACAAGAAAAATCCACTCACGCCAACCCTGAAAATTTTGGATTTTCAGTACCAAAAAAAATCTATTGATATTCAGCAAGCCTTCTAGTGTAAAGATCTGTAAAGTGAAAGCAGAAATATATTTTTTTATAATAATGAAGATCAATTACGCGCGTCGCTTACTCAGCGAAAGCGCAACCTTAATTAACAAATTCATATTTTATAAGCTATGGGTCGTAGAAGGTTTGATAAGAACTCATTTGAAAGCTTATTTTATTCTCTAAACATAACCTCTCATACATATTTACGCTATCTCTCAACCAAAATGAACAATCCACGCGAATATGTAAAAAAACTTTTGCGATTTTCAGTTTCAAGAAAAAAAAATGCTGAGAGCTTCGAGTTCCAGGACAAGTGCTAATTTGACTGAACTAGTATTCGATTTTTTTATGAATAAAATTGAATAGAATGAAATTTAATAGGATACAAGAAAATATATATAAAAGAATAAAAATATCATCAATTTCTGCTCTAATAAAGTAATTTAATTTATTTAAAAATTCTAATTTTCAGCTTATTTATTATGTGATGAGGGCTACGACGTGTGGCTTCTAAACACTAGAGGTAACTTCTATGGCAAACGCCATAAAAGGCTGTCCCCCAAAGATTCGAAATTCTGGCGTTTCAGGTAAATTTATCATTAATATAAATTTTTAATTATAACTAGCATCATCAATCATCATCAAAAGTATGGTTTTTCGGTACGACGGGAAAAATAACTTTTAATAGACAATAACGAGCTTAAATTATATTTTAGATATTTCATACCACCATGAAAGTAAAGTTAAACGGCAATCGTTTGCCTGAAAAATAATCTAGATAATTGCTAAAAAAAAATTTTTACTCTACAGGGTTGTATCAAATTTTAGACTTTTGAAAGGTTGGGAGGAATTTAAAAATAATAAAAATTTTCAAAAATCTTTTCAAGCTTAAAAATATTTTAATCTTTTCAAATCTTCTGAAATCCTCAAATATTAATAGCTTTAATGCTTTCACGATGATTCATTATGATGAAAAGAGG
>JAUMHM010000072.1:21007219-21022877 GCA_032362435.1 Melikaiella ostensackeni
CGAATATTATGATGAGAATGTATTCCTTGAGGCCGATAGAGCCTTAAGTAAATAAATTTCCTTTCTCATTTAAAATCCAAAACTTGCGACCTGCGCGCGAAGCACGCGATGAGAATGTGCCCGCGAGGCGGGCAGATTTTTTATTTAATCTTTGAAAGAAGAGATCTTAAATTAGAAATTAGAATATTTACAGAGCGTGGAGATTATAAAAATAGAAGTTTTCTTCTTGCATCCTTTTTTGAAAAGAAGCTATATACTACGATTCTGATCTCAAACTGTGCAGCTCTAAATTAGAAACTGTGCATTAGTAAATTTATTATTTTTAGTGCTTATCAGGCTATCTTATAAAATCCCTTCGGTGTCCGTTTGTGTAACTCGAAAAAACATGGTCAAACATTTTTTCAACATAACCACATAACTTGCTTAGTTTTCGTCTTCTCCTTTCATCTTTTTTGAAAGCAAAAAGGTTGTGAAGCGTAAAAATTGAAATTTCGGGAATTTTAAAAATTTGGTCCGCTATCTCCTAAATCTCTTAAACTTCAATTCAAACTTTTCATTTCTTCAATTTTATACCTTGGAGCTTGAAAATAGATTGAAAATTTAAAAGCTTGAAAATTGACATAAATATAAGGAATGTCTCAGGAAAGATACATTTTACTATGGGTAGACACTCGTACTTTATTGGATAAGCTCATAATAAGAGATCAGTCGAATTGATATTGTGTGTAGCGTTAATTGGATTAACTAAATTTGGCGTTTCGCTAAGAACTTAAAATGTACACTTTCCTTACTTCAGGCGTCGTCCATGAAGGACGTGACGCTGCAAGAGGAATGAAGGGGGTTCACCAAAGCATAACACAAATGGTATCAGGACACGTAAAAATCGGAAAATGAGTTAAAATAAGAGGTGTCAGTGGAGCAGTAAACATTTCGGAAAATTGCGAGACTGATATGTGCGTTTCGCAAAGAGTTTTATAGTATAAACTCATTGTTTATTCTAGAGGTCAGGATATATTCGTCAAAAGCATTTAAGCAAAGTGAGTCTTTTTACAGACAACCTTATTTTTTCCATGCCCTGACAATTGATTACAATGATAATCATTAATTCATTATAGTATATTGTGAATTATAGAGGACAGAATGTCAATGGAGAAACTTATTACCACTGGAAGGTTCCGCTGACTCTAACTTGGCTTTGAGGCTTTTCGCCTGGGTTCTTGTTGACTCCAACATTTGCACTGATACTGCCGTGATCATTTTCGAAAACTTTTCGCTCGTATCCTACTTGGTATGCTGATTTACCGCCATCCTTACTAGCGTCAATGGTAACTTTGTTCTTGTCGTCTTCAGGAGATCTTCGGAGACGCTAAAATATAAGCATTATGTAATTGATTTTTATTATTTAAACTACGCTAACACCAATTTCACAGAAATATATACTCGTATGTGTGTGTTTAACTTTTGTACTTACCAGAAGTGTGTCGGAAAGGCTATGGTTAGGGATTAAAGGTTCTGTTACGGGATATGGTTGAGGATTTAAAGGTGGTGTTCCGCCAGGCAAAGTTGGAACTTCTGAATGACTAGGCCTCTGACTCGGAACAGGCAGGAGGCCAGAGTAAGTTACTGCTAGTATCGTAGAAAACAGCATAACAATTGACAAAAGACCCCTCATGTTGTTGAATATCCAGCTGTACGTAAAAGGAAAATACTTTAAAAATTGTTATCAATTCTAACAGGATTGAATATTATGAAAAACATTATCAAGTACATGAATGGTATGGTTTTGACTATTTTTATTGATTTATGACTGTTGTGATTTAAAATTGAAAATTTCTGAGAGTAACTGTATATGTTGCAGCTACTTTTCATATTTCTATAGATTTTACTCAGTTTCACTCACCTCTTCTTGTCCTCGCTGGTTGATCTTTGATCGGTGATGATGATGTTGAATGTCTTTCGTGATCAGAAGGGTTCTTATATATACTCAAAAAAATTGTACTTGATTGCTTAGTATTTTCAGGGGAAGTACTTTAATCGAAGTACTTCCCCGAAATTTTGAGTTGGTTGTAAATTAATGTGGATTTGCAGCTTCTGTAAACAGTAATTCGGTGAACCACCGTCTTATCATCATTGCCCGCGTAAATCCTAATTT
Source organism: Melikaiella ostensackeni (assembly GCA_032362435.1). Classification (NCBI taxonomy): domain Eukaryota; kingdom Metazoa; phylum Arthropoda; class Insecta; order Hymenoptera; family Cynipidae; genus Melikaiella; species Melikaiella ostensackeni. Next base: position 21,009,372 of record JAUMHM010000072.1, read on the forward strand.
AGACGAAATTGACAACATGTACATCCTCGAAACACTTGAGGCCATTATTGCAAAAAGGACCCATAGGTCATTTTTTCTATTCATGATTTTAATTGACTCAAATAACCCTTTAATGAATGGCCGTTTCTATTAATGATGAAAATTCGTGATTAATAGCCAATTCAACGATCTAGGCTATTTATCACGAAATTTCGTGATTTAAAGCCAATTCAAAAATCTGGGCTATTTATCACGAAACTTCGTGATTAACAGCCGATTCAAAGATCTGGGCTATTTATCACGAAATTTCCGTATAAATAACCGACTCAATGCTCTATGATTAGCTCGGATTCCTTCCCTAGCTATTAATATGGAAAATGTTATTTCATATAAAAATGGTATTTTTATGAATTTCAATTAAAGCTAAGACGTTGAATATTCTAGTTCGAATTAATTCAATTAAAAAAGTAATAATGAATGAAAAGAACACAAAATGTCCATAAGGAAAAATGCGACACAAAAACAGTACATTTTTTATGATGTTTTTATTATAAATTAGTTTTCTAGAAATTTACTATTCATCACGAAATTTGGGTAAAAATAGCCAATTCAACGATCTAGGCTATTTATCACGAAATTTCGTGATTAATAGCCGATTCAACAATCTGGACTATTTATCACGAAATTTCATGATAGATAGCCCAGATCGTTGAATCGGCTATTAAACACGAAATTTCGTGATGAATAGCTCAGAACGTTGAATTGTCTATTTGTACCGATATTTTGAAATGAACAGCTATGAACAATTAAAAAGAATCGCTAGAGTCAAATAAATTCACTCTTCTTTTTACTTTGAACATGCTTTGCATCCTTTGCATTTTGTGGCAGGTGGGAGGTTATGTTTCATCCATATTTTCGTTCCTTTCGCGTTATCTACTTATGGTACTGAAGGCCTTCTCATATCGTTGGAAAGGGGTAGGGGTTTAAACAACATTATTTCTGTGACCAGTCATAAGGGAGCCTTCCCGTCCCCCACGATACGTTGTAAAAAGGCAGGGGTTTGAACTACATTACTCCTGTGGGACTCACGCCACTATTGGCACTTTTCTAAAGATGCAACTATTTTGAAAAAATGACACTAATGCGACTATTTTCTCACATTTTATTTGATCTCTATATTGTCTAACAGATTCAAAAAATAGTTGACACCTCTATTTAATATTTGAAAAATTGCACGACAATATTGTGCTACTATTTTTCAAAATGTATGCTACTATTGATACTATTTCGAATGTTTCAAATGATTGCGGGGCCTAAAAGTAATATAACCCTTTATTTCGACTTACAGCTGTTGCAAATCCAAAATTTACTTTTTGACTCTTTTTTTAAAACACATAAAAGATGATGCGAAATTAAACAACAGTCGCACCTTATCAGTGAACAAGAATCGCTATCACTCGCTCCACTATCGTCATCTTCGCTGGATTCGATTAATAATCATTTCTCCGAAAATTGCCAGCTTAGCAATTTCCCTTGTAAGAAAAAACTTTAAAATATCGAATGATTTCTGTAAATTTTTTTTTTTACAAAAAGGTACTGGTTTTCCATTAATCTATAAAATAATCTCTTTGAATCCAGAATCGCCTCTTTTGGATACCTTACGTTTTAGGCCTATCGTTGTTGTGTCTGCGCCTTTAGGTCGTCCACGAGGTTTGTAAGCCAATGGCAAAATTAAATCGCGTAAAGTATCTGAGTTTTCAATTGTCCTCCTAATGAACTCTAATTCCTTAAACTGACTACTACTCGAGCTATCGGTCACTGGTTCGAAAACAGAACGAGACTTTGAAGTTCCGGCTTGGGAGAGAAGTGGACCTCATTTCTTGCGCCACGAGGAGATGCTGCGTAAGTCGAGGCAGAAGTAAGCTGGGAATCTGCATTGGAATTTTTGTTCTCTGCCCGACTGGAATCCTTAAAAGCAGTAGAATATGGTATTAGGTTATCTTCCTCCCATCCATGTAAATCAAAACTCAGATCGAAATTTTCATCAATTAGGACAACCAAAGCTTCTTTAATAATAGATTTAATGCTTTCACGATGATTCATTATGATGAAAAGAGATCGAGACAGATCGAGACAGGACATAGGATTTTATTTGACAAAACAACCGTCATCGCAAAAACATACAATATTTTTCCAAGAAAACATAGAGAAGCAATCGAAATCTTAAGACACCCTAATAACATCAATAGGGACAATTGATATAATACCAATCCGATTTGGCTTCCCGTCCTCCCGGTTTTTTGAAGAAGACTTGGTTGGCCAATCAGGTCGGCAAGATTCGTAGTTTTGCACACGATTGAAACCCGAAACACCTCCTTTCATCACAATTTTGGAAATCTTTTAAAATGATTTGAAATGTCATTACTATTCTCTTAAAGTTGATTTATCAAAATCAAAAATCATTTAAAATTTTCTCAGGAGTCTTGAGAAATTTTTTTTATTCTCTTGAAACCGTGAAATTCTCAAAATCTATATTTTGTTACAATTTTCACTTTACATTTTTTGAAATTTTAAATTATTTTGCCTTCAAAACTTCCAAGTATCTTTCAAAATGATTCGAATTCTTCCTCAAATTTTTATAAAATTCTGCAAAATAAAAAAATTTTCCTTAAAATCTTTCAGATTCTTTTTCGACAATGTTTGGAAATCTTTTTAAATATTCTCTTAAAAGTACTTTTTCACAATTGAAAATCATTTGAAATTGTTCTAGAAGCCTTAAGCAAGTTGGTTAATTCTCTTGAAATCTTTCGAAATTATTAAAAAGCATTCTTTTTTCGAAATCTTCTAAAGTCTAGATTTTGTTTTAAATTGTTTGAAGTCTTTTCAGGTTTAACATTATTTTTAAATCCTTAGAAATTCTGAATTTGTAATAAATTCTTCAAAATTAAAAAAGTGTCTTAATATCTTCCAGATTATTTTTCGAAAACTTCGAAATCTTGTGAAATGTTTTGAAATTTTTTACAATTTTATCTTAAAATTCATTTTTCAAATCAAAAGTCATTTGAAATTTTCCCAGGAAGCTTTAGGAAAATTTTTTCCTCTCTTGGAAGCTTTCAAAATTCTTAAAAAGATATTTTTTCGAAATCTTCAAAAATCTTTATTTTGTTTCAAATCTTTTCAAAAAATTTGAGTTATTTTTGAATCTCTTTAAGACTTCTAAATATCTTTAAATCTTTTAAATTCTTTTTCGACATTTTAGGAAATCATTTTTAATCTTCTTCAATTTCCCCTTCAAATTCATTTCTCAAAATAAAAAATCAGTTCAATTTTTCCCACGATTCTTAAGAAAATAGCTCTATTCACTTGAAACCTTTCAAAATTCTCAAAAAGCTGTTTTTTTCGAAATATTCAAGAATATACCTTTTGTCTTTAAATTGATTAAAACTTTTTCAAGTTTAAATTATTTTCAAATCTTTTTGAAACTTCTAAATATTTTTTTAATTGACTTCGAAAATCTTCATTCTTTTTTTTAATTTTGAAAATTCCTTAAAATTTTTTATTATTTTTGAAATTTTGAAAAAATTTTTTAATATATTTTAAAATGATTCAAATTCGTCTTAACATTTTTTTTAAATTCTGCAAAATCGAAAAAATTGTCTTGAACTTTTTTTTAGATCTTTTTCGACAATCTAAGAAATAATTTAAAATGTTTTGAAATATTCTACAATTTTTTCTTAAAATTCATTTTGCAAAATGAAAAACCATTTGGAATTTTCCCAAGAATCTTAAGAATTTTTTTTTATTCTCTTGAAACCTTTGAATATTTTTAAACAGCTTTTTTCGGAATCTTCAAAAATCTACATTTTGTTTTAAATTGTTTGAAATCTCTTCATGTTTCTAATCAATTTTGAATCTTTTCAAAACTTCTTAGTATCTCTTAAACTTACTCGAATTTTTCGAAAATTTTGTTATGTTGCAAAATTGAAAACTTTGCTGTAAAATCTTCTACATTCTTTCTCCACATTTTAGGAAATCATTTGAAATGTTTTTCAGTTTTCTCTTAAAATTCGTTTTCCGAAATGAAAAATTATTAAAAAATTTTCCAGGAATCTTAGAAAAATTATTTTATTCTCTTGAAACCTTTCAAAATTCTTAAAGAGCTCGTTTTTCGAAATATTTAAAATGCTGAATTTTGTTTTTAAATTGTTTGAAATCTTTTCAAGTTTCATATTATTTTTGAATCTTTTCAAAACTTCTAAGACTTTTAAATATTTTTTGATATAATTCAAAGATTTCCTAAATTTTGTTAAGGTCCTGAAAAATTAAAGAAATTGTCTTAAAATCTTCCAGATACCGACCTAGTAAATTAAGATATTCTAAGTTTTTGTAAATAATTTCATTTTTCTTATTTCTTTGTAGGAGTAAAAAAGTTTACAAATTATAGTTTGGTAGCAAAATGTTGAGAGGAGAATTATTTCGCAACATTAAAAAATCATTTACAATTAAAATTTTCTCTTTTATCACTGATGTTTCAGAAATATGTTATAATATTATATTGAATCATAATTAATTCATAATAATAACGATAATTCATAATTAATACCAATATTATTCAAGAACAAATTTTATCATAAAAAAATTACTTATTTGAAAATTTGAATTTTCTAAATTTATGGAGAAAATTCGTGTTCTTGATTGCTAGATAAATACATATAGTATAACCTTATTTAATATGGTGAAGGGGTTATGAATAGAATCCTTTTGTCATTTTCAAAACATATTGTCCAAAAGTTAAGAACAGAATTGTTGCTGTTTTCATTTAAGAATAATTTACAATTAAAATTTTCTCATTTGGAAATAAATTTTTAGAAATAAAATTCCTCATTCCGAAATTGTGATTCACAAAAGTCCAGAAAATTCATAATTTTTAATGGTAAACATAATTTACAATTGTTGTAATATTGTCATTGTTTCAATTTCATAAAATAAGTGTTATAATAATAACTGCAAAGAACAAAGACAACAATCTATGCGAGATTTCGTGAATACAAGTTTTTAAGAAAAGAATTATTCAAAAGTCAGGCGTCCTCATGTTGAGAATTTGCTTGAATTTTTTTAGTTTTAGAATTCTTTTATTTTTTATTAATTACAATTTAATTTATTGCAGTTGGCATGAATTTGGAGTTTATGATGCTCCTGCCACCATTGATCACGTGATAAAAACTACTGGCTTAAAAAAGGTGTCCCTCATTGGGCACTCTATGGGAAGCACCATAGAACTAGTCCTACTTTCCATGAAGCCAGAGTATAATGATAAAGTGAATGTCGTCCTGTCATTCGCACCTGTTGCCATTTTCACTCACTTATTACCTGGACTGGTTGGCAATCTTGGAATTCGTTATGGAAAACAACTACAGGTCAGGAATTAAAAAAATAAATTAAAAAAAAATTACTGATAAAAAATAAATTATAAGAATAATTTATAGAAGTACTGTAATAAGTGAAATAATCTTTTTCAGAAAACTTTTCAACTCCTGGGAATGAATGAAATTTTGCCCCGAAATACTGCCTCAGTGGGGATTTATTCATCATTATGTGAAGGTCCCAGGATTGAACACTTCTGTCAGAAATTTATTTTTAATCTCATAGGTCTTTCTAACGCAGAACAATTTGACAAAGTGAGCAATCTTTCTCTCAAATAATAATAATACTGATAATAAACAGAAAATAAATATCAAGTTTTCAAAATTAATTTTTTTAACAGTCCATTGTCCCGATGATGCTGCAGCATTACCCTCAGGGAACTTCGATCGAAACTCTCCTTCATTATAGACAAAATATTCTCAGTGGTGAGTTAATCAAATTCTTTATTAATTACTTTTCATACTTTAAATTTAAATTTCCCGTCAGAAATGCGTTACACTGTGGCGCGAAATTCAAATTTCGAAATATATCAATTTAAAGAGAAATTCATAATCGGAAGTACACCGAATTCAAATTAAAATCTAGTTCAATTTTTCCAGGAAAATTTAGGCAGTATGATTTTGGACCGGGAAGTAATTTTTTGCATTACAAAAATGTGATCCCTCCAGAATATAATCTGAATGAAGTTACGGTACCAGCTGTTTTGTATTATGGATCAAATGATGCCTATACTACTGAGAAGGTAAGAATTGAAAATTTAATTAATAATTATTGTTTCAAAAAGTTATTGAATAACAAATAATATTAATAAAATTGATTTCATTCTTTCTAAAACAAATTAAATTCGAATTAAACTAAATAAATTTTTAAAATAAATCATTTTTATTTTATTTTTATAGGATGTCATGGCACTACGTGCAAGATTACCAAATGCAATATCTCGCGAAGTGCCCTTTGAGAAGTTCAGCCACCTTGATTTTTTGTTTTCGAATGATTCAAAACGACTACTTTACGATGACGTAATTGGTGTTCTGAGTAATCATCACAATGACGTTCGCATCAACGAAACTCAGCCTTAGTTTTATTGATTAATTAATTAATTAAAAGGATCGAAATTTTATTAGATTTAAAATTTAGATTCACGTTCACCTGAAAATATCTGTCTTACATTAATTGTTATATAGGTAATTTATTGTCGGAATTATCTTTATAATGTAATATTTATTAATTATTAAAGGAGAAATTATTGAAAGAACTAATTGTTTGATTTATTTATGTACTACAAGAACATTTTTACTCTAAGAACAAAATCGGCTTGGATAGAATAAAATATATAAAACAGAGAAATTTTTGCTGAAATCGCAAATGGAATATAATATAATAGAATAGAATAGAATAGAACCGAATTAAGTAAAATTATATAATTTAATTGATTAATTCAGTGAAGTACAGTACAAAAAAGTGGGACAGAAATTTATATCCCTATAATAATTTGTTGGATTCAAAAATATGTTATTATTCAATTAATCTTTGAATAAGTTAAATTTAATTAAGTGATTCAATGAAGTACAATAAAAAAAATATGGCACAGAAATTTATATCAGAGAAGAAAAATGGAATAAAAAAGACTACTTAAAGAAAATTTCGATCGCTGCAATAATCTGTTGGATTAAAAAAATGTATTATTATTATATTAATCTTTGAATAAGTAAAACTTAATTAATTAATTCAATGAAGTACAATAAAAAAATATGACACAGAAATTTATATTGGAGAAAAAAACAAACTAAATTGGATAAAACGGAATAGGAAAGAGTTCAATATTTCGATCGCTGCAATAATTTGTTGGATTAAAAAAATATATTATTATTCAATTAATCTTTATATAATTGAAATTTAATTGATAAATTCAATAAAGTAAAATAAAAAAATGTGGGACAGAAATTTATATCAGAGATAAAATTAAACTAAAATAAATAAAAGTGAATAGAGAAGAATACAATATTTCGAACGCTGCAATAATTTGTTGGATTCAAAAAATATGTATTATTATTAAATATATTTTTGAATGAGTGAAATTTAATTGATTAATTTAGTGAAGTACAATAAAAAAATTTGAAACAGGAATTTATATCAAAGAAAAAAAACAAACTAAATTGAATGAAACGGAATAGAAAAGAGTACAATATTTCGAGCGCTGCAATAATTTTTTCAACCCAGAAAATATTTCATTATCCAATTAATCATTGAAGAAAGTGAAATCAATTGATTAATTTATTGAAGTACAATAAAAAAATGTGGCCCAGAATTTTATATCAAAGAAAAAACTAAAACCAAATTGAATAAAACGGTATAGAAAAGAATACAATATTTCGATCACTATTATAATTTGTTGGATTCAGAAAAATATGTAATTATTCAATTAATCTTGAAATAAGTCAAATGAAATTGAATAACTCAATGAAGTACAATAAAAAAAATGTGGGACAGAAATTTATATCAGAGGAAAAATGTAAGTAAAATAAATAAAACTGAATAGAAAAGAATACAATATTTCGATCGCTGCAATAATTTGTTGGCTTGAAAAAAATATTTTGTTATTCTATTAATCTCTGAATAAGTAAAATTCAATTGACTAATTTAATGAAGTACAATAAAAAAATGAGGGACAGAAATTTATATTAGTGAAAAAGACGAAACTAAATTGAATAAAACGGAATAGAAAAGAATACAATATTTCGATCGCTGAAATAATTTGTTTGATTCAGAAAAATATTTTATTATTTAATTAATCTTTCTTCTATCGATGAAACATTCATGATCATTTGTAATTCTAGATAAATATTATATAACTGTAATGAATATGTTTATTTTATTTTTTCTCCAAAGACGGTAAAACATATTTATTATTCCGTGATGGGTAGGTATGCAGAATCGTCGATCGAGATATAAAAACTGAAAGAGGGAGGCACAATGGAAAGGTAATTGGGGTAGGACATAAAAAAATCTGCATAGAATGATGCAGCTGAAATGAAAAAAAAAGACTTGGAGAAGAAAGGCACGCGTTTTTTGAAGTAAGAGAGAGTGGAAAAAAGGATAAGAATGAAGCTAGAAAAAAAGAAAGTGGTAGGAACAATAATAAAAATAGAGAAAAGACAGGAGGGCATTCCAAGAAAAAGTAGAGGAATTTAAGATAAATTTTTAGACTGTTGCAGAAATTAAACAGAAGGACAGCGAATTTTGGAAACACCTAGAAAATTGTGAGGAGGTAGTTCTAACGGAAATGTGGCTAGTAGAGAAGGATTGGGAAAGAATAAAAAGTATATTGCCGAAGAATTTCAGGTGGACGTTATAAAAAGCCAAAAAGTAAAAAGGATGAGGTAGAGCTAGTACGAGGCGTTAATTACTTGGATTTTTGGTGCACACTCGATTGCAAAATTGCGAGATTGCATGAGATTTCAAAAGATTGCATGGGATTGCGAAAGATTGCATATATATGAGACTGAAAAATATTGCATGAGATAGCAAAAGATTCCATAAATAATCAGCATTGAAATAAATAATACAAAAGTAATGAAGGAATAACTGTAAAAAGTAAAGAAACTACAAAGGAACGATTTATGTTAGACCACTCACAATCTCATATGAATGTACACGAAAATAGCGATTCTGCACAGATAAAATTCACGCAGAAGAAATCTGTAAATTACCTCGATATCTTTGAAATCGCTTGAAATTTCATCGAAATCCATTAAAATCCTTTGGAGTCTCTTGAAATCCCTTGACACCTTTGGATATATTTTTAAGTCCATCTAAATCTTTGAAATCTGTTCGAATCCGTAGGAATTCCTCAAAATCTTTGAACCCTTTTTGTATTCCTTTGGAGTCTTTGAAATAGAAATCTGTAGAAATAATTTAAATTCTCTTCAAAATGAAATAAATGAAATTTATTCCCTAAAATTCTCTAGAAAATCGTCGAAATTCTTTAAAATCCCTTGAAATTTCTGGAAATCGTAAAAATCCATTTAAATAAGTAGATATCATTCAGAATTCATTTGAATTCTTGAAATTTCTTAAAGTAGCTGAAAATCCGCTGAAATCTTTGCTTTGAAATCGGTAGAAACTCCTGAAATTTCATTATTTAGAATTTATTTCTCTAGAAATCAATTGAAATTCTTTGGAATCTTTCAAAACAACTTAAAATCTTTGAAATTCTTTGAAATTCTGTAAAGTCCTTCATCTCTCTTGAAATTGTTGAAATCCCTTAAAATCACTTCAAATAGTTGAAAACAGTAGAAATCCATTGAAATGAGTAGAAACCATTCGAGATCTCTTAATTATAAATAAAATCAAAATCATTCATTGAAGTTATCTAAAAACCCGTTTAAAAACTCATTAAAATACCTTGAAATTCCCTTGGAACCTTTGCATTGGAATAGCTAGAAGTCCCTTGGAATCTTTGGAAATCCTACATTATTCTTTGACATCCCTTGAAATTTTTTTAATGTCTTGAAATTCTTTGAAATTTCAAGAATTTAGTTTTCTATAAAATACTTCGAAATCTTTGGAAATTCTACGAAATTCTTTAAAATCTCTTGAAATTTTTCAAATGTCTAGAAATCATTTGGAATCCCTAGAAGTCCTTGGAGATTCAATGAAGACTTTACATCTTGAGGAATTCCTTGAAATAACTTAAAATCCCTTGAAATCTTTGAAATCGCTAGGTAATCCTTTGGAATTTCATTTTTCTCTGGAAATACCTTGAAATCTTTGGAGATCCTACGAAATTCTTTAATATGTATTGAAATTTTTCAAATGTCTTGAAATTATTTGGAGTCCTTAGAAGTCCTTGGAGATTCAATAAAATCCTTTAAATAGTGTGAAATTCCTTGAAATAACTTAAAATCCCTTGAAATCTTTGAAATCGCTAGGTATCCTGTGAAATTTCATTCTCTGGAACTTAGTTCTTTGAAATCCTTTGAAATTTTTCTAATCTTTTGAAATCCTTTGAAATCCCTCAAAATCTCCGGAAAATTTTGAAAGTCTTTGAAAGCCTTCAAGTTTCTCTAAAATGTTTCTCTGTGAGATCCTCTTAAGAGCCTTAAAATCCAAGGTAGTCCCTCGAAATCCGTTGGAATCCTTTGGGATCCCTTAAAATCCCCTGATATGTTTGGAAATCTCTAAAATCACTTTAAATTTCGTGAAATTCGTATGAAATCTCAAGAAATCGCTCAGAATCCGTGGAAACTCTATGAAATTCCTCAAAATTCTTTGAAAGTCGTTGAAATCGATATACTTATTTTGAATCTTTCAACTCTTTTGGAATTTTGTAGAATTTTTTTAAATTTGTCGAATCCTGTGAAATTGCTTGAAATAATTTGAAATCCTACATTAAGTAAATGAATAAATAATTTGTTTGTAGTTTCTCCATTTTTTGGATCAATTCTTCTAATACTTCAACATTATTCCTATACTGATTTCCTTATAATGATTTTCTATAATGATTTTTCTAGAATCACGAAAAAATTATAAAAAATTCATTATAGGAAAATCATTATAGACCTATCCTGAAGTTCCTATAATATTTTTTCGTAAGGGGGTATTACAGGGGATCGTATGGGAATGCAGAAAATTTTATAGAGATCGCTCGAAATTTTAAAGGGATAGTGTGGGATTACAAGGGATTCTAAGGATTGCATAGGATTGCACGAGATTGCATAAGATTGTAGAGGGAGTGTACACCAGATTGCAAGAGTAATTACCCCCTTGAGCTTGTGGGGGAATAATCACAGGAGTGAAAGAGACGTTAGAAGAAAAGGCAATAAATAGTAAGAGGAAGTGAGGCAGTATAGGGAAGAAAAGTAAAGATAAAAGGAAACTGGTATAGGATTGTGACAATTTATAATGGGAAAGAAATTAAAAATACAAGACAAGGAATAGAGAATTACAAAAAGAAGAAGAGGAAGAGATGCTGATAATGGGGGGAGATTGGAGTGCAATAATAGAAGAAGGGGAGTTTATTGTGATGTTGCATTTTTACGACAAGTCACAAGCCAGTTATTTACAGAAAGTCAATAGTTTAATAAATTTGATTTTAGAACATTTTAAAGTGAAGATTAGTAGAATCCGGAAGTTGCACGGTTTCCAAGATCTAGGTTTATTTAGTTTAGTCCCTTAATATTAAGAATTGATTTTGCCGGTTTTTCTTTTGCTTTATTTATGTATTTGCCAAGATTTAACCACCCTGAAGAATCATTGATCATCCTAATGAATCATTAACCGTCTTGAAGAATCCTTAACCATTCCAAATCCAAAGAGAGACTTCAAGAAGCGATTGGGGACGCCTATTGTGAATTGGAGTAACTCAACATATTTGAAATTCCTCACTTCTACTGCTGTGTGTCAACCTACTCCCGTCCTTCTGGTCGTACCTCAAAACTTATTGAAGATTCTGAAATGCTATTGGGATTTTGCCGTTTTCTTTGTGTGACGTCCAATAACTTATCTACTCTGGAGTGGAATTCAAGATTTCATATTTTGAGACTATTTTACCTGATTATCGGAAGTTTATTTGCGCATGTGCGACTGCCATGTGCTTCCCGCGTAGTAAGAGAGTTGCGCTCATATGTTGTCAAAATGCATAGAGTTACCTATTGCCGGAGAGAAATTAAGTGAAAATGATGTTCCTGGTGCAAAATTGGGCAACTGTACAATAGAGAAGCACAGTGTAGCTCAATTGAAACGATAGTTCATTTGTCGGAAACAACCTAATACTAGGAAAAAAGCAGAACTCGTAAACAGGTTTGTTGGTTAAGTTTCTCATATTGTTAAATTTCAATTATATTATTTCGATTGCAATAAATATTGAAAGTAAAAGACAGGGTTTAAGTATGTGTAATTATTTCAAAATAAAATTTGTGGTATTTTGGGAAGAAATTTGAAAAAAATGATTATTGTATAGTGTGTTGTTTCAAGGCCGAAATTTCTGGAAAATGCTAAATCTATTAAAAAAGAATATATAATTTGGAAGCATATTATTAAACTTCGGTCGAAAATATGAATTAAATTAAATTATGAATTGACAATATGCAAAAATATTGCGAATAAACAAAGTTTAGAATAGGTTGAAATCGTATTAACAACGAAAATGAACACTTCGTGCCTCAATGCAACATTATTATTGTTACTGTAATTTATAATTATAAGTTGTTATAATATAATTTGATATATATTCAACATTATAATTTCAGAGGAAAGGAATGTATAGAAAGAGGAAGGGACATCGATCCACAAATTGATTTTTATTATGACTGATTGAAATTTTTAACAAAATACATAAATTTTCAACCAAATAGTTGAATTTAAAACGGAAAAGATAAATGTTTCTTGATTTCTTCTTTTCAAATACGACCACTTCTGTATTGTAAACAAGGTTTTAGGAGACGTATGAAGTAGAAAAGGTTATGTTCCTTGTAAGCCTTGGTACGGCTATCACTTTTGCACAAGCCGCGGTCATATATCGCATACACGCTCCCTTACTTCCTTTTTGATTTGAATTCATTTTCACTTCAAAATTTTGTTTTGATACCTTGTCACATTAATTAATTTATTAAACAAAACTGTTTACACTGTTCAGCGAGCAAAAATGATCGCAACGACTGGGTATAACAGAAAGTACATTGCACATGCGCAGTAAACTTTCCGATAGATAAAATGGTCTCGGCAATGCGAGTGGGACCTCTTTAGCTCAGGCTCGGATTATCACTGTGAACGTTCCCGGTGCTAGTGACTTTAATTTAGATGTTTCACTAAAGTCTTAGTAGCCGGCTTGGTTACCAGATATTTCGGAAAGGATGTCTGGGACAATTATTCACTATCTATTGGACCGAATTGGTAGATTTTTGATATCACCAGATTCAGAAGAGATTATTTTTGTTTGGACACGGCACTCCATAAAGCTATCTATAGTTACCTTCCTGACCAGTCTTCGCATCTTTCAAGCTCCTTAGCAACACCAATCAACACATTTTTTACCAGCCAAATCAGGCGGGGATCTACAATGGTGGCGAAACGGTGATCGCCCCCCCCCCCCCAGCAGTGGGA
>JAUMHM010000072.1:21022977-21034060 GCA_032362435.1 Melikaiella ostensackeni
TATTCAACCACTGTCATAAAAAAAAGAATATAACATAGAAAATTTCATTTCTTATCGCCATTCCACGTGCTAACAGCTTAAATTTGAGCCATGTCCAAGCCAAATCGGACTTGGAGAAAAGCTTCCAGTATAGGGGTCTAAAAAGCCAAATTTCAAAATTTCTTCATTATCCTTTGTATTTAATCACTAATATCAAAAAAAGAAGAATATAACATAGAAAATTGTATTAATTGTCGCAATTCTGCATGCTAGCATCTTCAATTTAAGCCGTGCCCGTGGAAAATTGGACTAGAAGAAAAGCTTCCAGCATAGGCTTCTTAAAAGCAAAATTTCTAAATTTCTTCGTTTTCCTTGGTGTATAACCAATTAACCACTGATATAAAAAAAACATAGCACAGACAATTTTATTCCTCATCGCAATTTCACATGGCAAGAGCTTCTAAGCTGTGCCCGAGGGAAATCGGTCTAAAAGAAAAGCTTCCAGCATAGGGGTCTAAAAAGCCAAATTTCCAATTTTCTTCATTTTCCTTAGTATTCAACCACTGTCATAAAAAAAAGAATATAACATAGAAAATTTCATTTCTTATCGCCATTCCACGTGCTAACAGCCTCAATTTGAGCCGTGTCCAAGCCAAATCGGACTTGAAGAAAAGCTTCCAGTATAGGGGTCTAAAGAGCCAAATTTTCAGATTTCTTCGTTTTCCTTCGTATATAACCACTGTTATCAGAAAAAGAACTTAACATAACAAATTTTATTCCTCATCGCAATTCCACATGGCAAGAGCTTCTGAGCCGTGCCAGAGGGAAATTGGACTGAAAGAAAAGCTTCCAGCATAGGGATTTAAAAAGCCAAATTTCCAAATTCCTACATTTTTCTCAGTTTTCGATCACTGATAAAAAAAAAACATGTTAGATGAGCAGACAAAAATATTTTTCCGCAAGTAATCTACGGCTCATTAAAATCTAGGCCAAGTTTCAACCATCTAGCACAAATATTGTAACAAATTACAAATAACATTCACTAAAAAAACGAAGAATTTAACTCTATGTGCAATTTCCACCGTATAAAATATAAAAAGAAATTTTATTTCCCGAGTCTGAGTTTGAATTTGACAGCATCGGTATTCAGGAATGTCAAGTGTCACCCTGCGATGGTCCTAATTTCACATTCACACAATCCATTCATTTCCAAGATCTTTTATCAAACGAGGAATATTCTTGCGGATTCAGAAGTCGGGTTGGGTTCTCTTAGTTGAAATCGACCATATTATCATCGATACGATGCCAAAGCGGCAGGATGGGACCTTCTCCTCTCGTAGGGTTTCATAGGCTACGCTGAAAACCTTTATAACGGCGGTTCGGTTGGAGGACCGTCCGTCCGTCGCTTACCACTCCTAGCTTCAACAGTATTTGTGCTAGAGGGTTGAAATTTGACATGGATGATAACCAACCGAAGTATACTCGAGGAAAAATATTTTCATCCGCTTACCTATTATGGTTTTTTTATCAGTGGTTAAATACTAAGAAAAAAAGGAGAAGTTTGGAAATTTGGCTTTTTAGATCTCTACGCTGGAAGCTTTTCTTTTAGTCCGATTTCCCTCGGGCACGGCTCAGAAGCTCTTGCCATGTGAAATTGCGATGAGGAATAAAATTGTCTATGCTATCTCTTTTTTGATATCAGTGGTTAATTGGTTATACGCCAAGGAAAACGAAAAAATTTGGAAATATTTCTTTTGAGAAGACTATGCTAGAAGCTTTTCTTTTAGTCCAATTTTCGACGGGCACGGCTCAAATTGAAGCTCTTGACATGTAGAATTGCGATAAGGAATAGCTGTGTTATATTTTCCTTTTATTATATTAGTAGTAAAAAAATAAAAAACATCAAAAAATGAGGAAATTTTGATGTTTTGACCCACATGCTGGAAGCTTTTCATTTAGTCCGGTTTCCCTCGGGCACGGCTCAAATTTAAGCTCTTGGTACATAGAATTGCGTTAAGGAATAAAATTTTCTATGTTCTTCTTTGCTTTTCTTCTTCTGATGCTAGTGGGTGAAAGGTAAGAAAAATGAGGATATTTGTAAATTTGGCTTTTTAGACTCCTATGCTGGAAGATTTTTATGCTGTAGCCTATGAAACCCTTCCTTGAAGCCGCTTGCCGACCTCTTTGCCTTTTTTTTTAAATTACGTCACCTTCGCAAATCGTTGGTACTTTCTTCTTTGGAATTTCACTCAATAAGTCCGCTCGTAATTTGCTTTTAGGATGTATTTGAGCTAACTATAAGAGACCACACTCATGAGATTGCAACGCATAAGCGAGGAGCAAGAAAGCCTGCAAGAGGAGGGAGCAATAAAAGTTCATTTCCGTCGTACAGGGCAATAAAAGTAGCTGAAGTAAATGAAGGCAAATGGTGCAGCTCGATTTAACGAGAGAGACATACGGTTTTTATTAGCTGGCAATAGATCAGTGACGACTATACACACATATAT
Organism: Melikaiella ostensackeni; assembly: GCA_032362435.1. Lineage (NCBI taxonomy): Eukaryota > Metazoa > Arthropoda > Insecta > Hymenoptera > Cynipidae > Melikaiella > Melikaiella ostensackeni. Next base: position 21,025,464 of record JAUMHM010000072.1, read on the forward strand.
ATCTAAAATTGATTCGATTTTTAACGTCGTTATGAAACGTTTTGAACTATATGTCATGCAGTGAGGAAAAATTCGAACCCTTGGCTCAAAAATTTCAAGAGGTATTTCTTAACCGATTTCAAAGTTATTTTTTTGAGCTTATTCAAATTCAGAGAGGTCCTTTAAGGCCGAGTTTTTAACAAAATTTGGTTGTTTTGTTCTTTAAGTTGAAAAATTTACGTTTACTCTCAATGAATGGAAATTTTCATTAGATTTTACTAAATTCATTTGTTTTCCTAATTATTATAAACAGATTAATGGATAAAATTGACATCTGCTGCGTGTTTTCGGTGTTTTTTTAAATACATTATGTATACTGATTTCATTGTTATATCATTGCAGGGATCACAGTCAGTCCCCTATTCTTCTTTTTCCTCTATTTTTCCCCTTTTCCCCTTTTTCTCCCTATTTTTCTCAAAATCCCCTATATTCCCTATATTTCAGAATTTTGGCCATTTTTTCCTTTTTTTTAAGCTGCAGTTAATTTTTTAAATAGAAACCTATAATATTCAAAAATGCGCACCACAATCTATACTTGTACAGCTATATGAGCAATCCACTTTTCAAAAAAATAGAGAATTTAGAGGAAATTCAATTTGAAACTATTCAAATTTGAAGACCTTTACCAGATGATTGTGTAAACTCGGAAGAGAAAGATCTAAAAGACTCTAACTTCAAAAGCCTTTAAATTTAAAGACTTTCAAATTTGAATGAATTTTTAAAATATTTAAGAATACCGTAAATAATATTTCATTGTCTGAGTTGGTTCTAAATATCTCAATTTCGAAACTATAGATTCAAGTTTTGCTATAAATTTAAATGCATAATATCCACATAATAACGTTCTTAATTTTAAGTGACTTTTTCGAGAATCCAAAGGCAGAAAAACTATCAAATTTGAAAAATTTCTAACTAAAAAGTTTAAAAATGAAAAACGAAATTTAGAAACCATTAAATAATTCAAAAGTTTTTAGATTAGAAAGGCTCCAGTTACAAAAAAAACGTACAAATTTAAAGCTCCTTCATTAATAGAAAAAATGTAGAAACTCTGATGTTAAAAATTTTGAATTTAAAAGGATCCGCAATGAGCATGCATGATTTTTAGTAAAAAAATTCTAAAACGCAAGATTACAAATGAAGGGTAGCAGTACAGAACTAGATAATAACCAAAATTTTTATCGAAAATGGGCTTATTGCATAAAAAATTCTTTAAAAATCAAACGCACATTGTGGTAGAAGGATTAATCACGATCGACCACTAAGCGACACCAATATTGTTCTAAAGAAACTCACTTATTTCCCATTTTTGAATAAAGAAAATTTTTATTTTTAATAGAATCATTTCATTTGATATTAAGAATTGTATCTGAAATCAATCATAGACTGCTACTCAACAGTGATTGAAATTATTATAAACAGTTGTGATAAAACAAATCACTTATTTCGAATTTTTGATCATAGAACATTTTTATTTTTTATGGACTCATTTCTTTTTATCTCCAGAATAGTAGGTATCTTGAATCCATAGATTGACATTAAACAACAATTTTCATTGTTACAAAAAAAATCTCTTATTTCACATTTATGGAATTATTTGTTTTTATCTCATGAACATAGTGTCTTGAAACAATGTGCGAAACGCGATATTTTGACACAAAATTGAATGACAATGTACTGAGTCATGATATTATTTTTGAGATGAAACAAATGACTCCGCAGAAAAGAAGTATCGTCTGTGTTCAAAAGTGTATAAAAAAAGTAAATCAGTTTGTAAAAATTGTTAAAAATAATTATTATGTTGTTGAATGGTAATCTATTATGTCAATATATTATTTTTGAGATGAAAAGAAATTATTCCGCAGAAAATAATAAATGTATGTTCAAAAATACGAAATGAGTGAATTTATTTATAATAATTGTGAATAACAATGACAAATGTTGTTGAATAGCAATGTATTGTTTCAAATTATTCTTTTTGGAAAATAAAAATCATTTCAAAGAAAACAAACATTTTCGAAAATGCCAAATAAGTGTATTTGTTTGTAAACATTGTTTATTACAATGGCAATTGTTTTCGTTTAGTTTTCTATCGTAACTAAGTGTAAATTTTACATAATTTCACGCTGAAATCAGTATAAATAATGAATCCGAAAACCAAAAATACAGCAGATGCTAGTTTTATCCCTTATTTTGTTTATAAAAATTTAATAAATAAACGAATTTAATCTATAGAGAAAATTTCAATTCATTGAGAATAAATTTACTAATTATATGCGTTTTTTATCAAATATCAATAAACGGAGCTAAGTATGTTGGTCAAATATAAAAAATAATGGTTTCTTTACCTTTTTCAAACTTAATAAAAAAATTAGCAAAATTTTTTTTTAATTGGCCTCGACAGACCTTTTTGAAATTGAATAAGCTGCAATTAAAAAGAAAACTTCAGAATTGATTAAGCAATACGACCTCTGGAACGTTTTGAATTAAAAAGTCCACTTTTTCCACACTGTGTGTTAGTATCGTGGAAAATTATAAGGTTTTCAAATTTTTCGAATAATTCATTACCAAATCTAAGAAAAAATATAGGGTATTCTCTGCACTTTCAACTTTTAAGTTCATCAGGTTGTATCAGACTTCTTTATATTTTTATTTATCTAAAAAATCCATGAACAATTATCCTCCTTTTTAGAAAAAAATCCATACAATTGGAAAGTCGTTAAGAGAACCTTTGGAGAACTTTTGAGACCTTTGGAGAAACACATACCCAGACATAAATAGACACGATGTCAACAATGGGTTTACACGAAAGGTCTTTTTGTTAAAAATAATTTTAATGTGGAAAGATTCTCTCAATAGCCCTAATGATGACGAAAACCCGCTGCAAATATAGTTTGAGCGCGTTCATTATATGATGTTTCTTTAATTGTGATCATTCCATGAACACTGTGCTTTCTCGTAGAGGATTGTTTTGAATTGATTGTTGATTTAAATATAATTATACTTATAAATGAATAAGCTCTTGACAAGAATCAGGCTGACTTATTTTAAACGATCAGGATGAAATCCTTCTATGATAAACTTTGTTATTTAATCAGAACGCAATAGGAAAAACCAGTACGAGGTGAATAGGAGAATTTTAAAGTCATAATATTAATAAACAGTTAACAAGTGCAGAAATTATTGATTACCAAATTAAAGCTAAGGCATTTAAATTTAAGATAAATTATATTTGCTATTTATCCACATTGTAATGGTTTTCCCTACCTAAAAATAATAATCCATTCAATCAAAATTTAAGACACTAAATTCAGAATAAATCAAAATTTAAATTCTTCTTTAATGTCCGACATTCAAATTTAACTACGAGATTTTTACAAATTCTTTCATATTCGTTTCTTCTTCATTTAAGAGTGTGTTGTCCAAATCTGATCGTTAGATTCCTGATTTTTTTAATTTCGAAGAATTTCGTAGTTAAATTCATTCAAAACTCACTTACTTATAACATTTTTATTGGTACTAAAAATTATATTTTTTAAAATTGTTTTTTCTTTGTGAGCTAATGTAAAAAATTGTTTATTTTATTTGAATATCTTTATTAATTTCTAAGATTTTACAATAGGTCGTATGTTAACGATAATTCCCGGATAAATATTCTTTTAGAAAATTATTGAGTCAGGGGGATTGGAAAGGGGATTTTAGATAGTAAAAGGAGTCTGAAGGGATGGAAAAGGCAATTTCTCCTAAGCTTTTTTATTATTTATTGTTTATTTAATTCATTTTTTATTTTTTATTGCTTATTATTATATATTGTTTATTTTTCATAGATCATAGAAGGTTCAGTAGATTCATTTCATCAGAACGAATAAACTTGACTCTAAAAATATTGGTGTATTTCGAAAATTGAGAACTTTTCCTCTTATAATCTTTAAACAAATTGACGAATGTGTATATATCATAATTTTATTTGGTCATACAGGTCTGTTAAATACGTCAATCAATTTGTCTCATCACTCACGATATTGCTCTATTCCCAAAATTAAGAAAAAATTTTTCTTACAAACGTAAGAAAAATGTATAATTCTGTACATATCATACATAACTTCATTTGGTCATAGAAAGCTTCTAAATACATCAATCGATTCATGTTGTCAAAATGAACAAATTTGGTTGTTATTATGTTGCTATATTCCTAATATTTAAATACATATATTTCTAAACGAAAAATTGAAAACTTCAAAAATTCTTAAACTTGAAATTTTTGTATGGAGATAGCTATAAATATTCTATCGAATTATATCAATTTGATGCCACCCTGTATTCTTAAAAATTTGGGTTATTCAGCCTGGTATTACTGCCAATACTGTGATAAAAATTCTTAGAATTTCTTATTCTTAAAATTCATTTTTTATCATTCTCACGAAATTTAATAACGAGCCTCAACTTTTTTGTTAAAAAAGGATGTATTTCATTAAAATGTATGTATAATTTTTTCCCCTAAATATAATCAACATTGCAAAAAAAATTAGATCTAAAACGATTTTTGAGGAAAATATAATATCGAAAAAAAAATTCATTCTTATCTGATTCTGTTCTAAACTTCAACAATCCCTCCACAATCGACTACAATCCCTCCAAACATAAGCCTAGCTCTACTTGTTTTCGAGTTATCAGAAAAAGAATATTGTTGACACATACACACATTCTTCAAAAACCTCATTTTCGGACTCCTAAGGTCGAATTATGTCAAGATATGTCAAAAACTGAAGTTCAAAAATTTTCATCGTTACGAAGCTTTTTCTATGAGGAAGCAATACAACTGCAAGGAAATTTGTCAGTGATTGCAAGAAATAAAAAATTAATTTAATTTTTAAAGAAATACAAAAGAAACCTGATGTTTTCATCTGTGTGTTGTCTTTCTGAGTCTTTTCCTAGAGCTTTCACAAATAAATAATATAAGTTTCTAATTTTCATATAAAATTTTTACGAATTACCGACCGCGTCCTATGTATTTTTTTCGTCCTTATTTTTAAACTAAATAAAATATAGCGTTGTAATTTTGGGAAATATAAAGAAATATATCATCCCACGCCTCTCTGGCCCGCTGAAGTTTGTATTTTTAAGGGCGTTGGAACCAGGCCCTAACCTCAGAATTGAATTGTCTCATTTTATTCCATAAATACTAGAATTACATCTTTCTTAGATACTTAGAGCCTACGTCTGTTTCGAATAAAATCTGTATTCAAATCGGCTAATTTTAATACTTTTTGTGTAAAACGATCTTTTCAAATGCTCGTGTTAGAATACAAAAAAATCGTTTCACACAAAAAGTATTGAGATTAGCCAATTTTTTACTCTGAATACAGACTTGATTCAAAATAGGAGTAGGCCCTAAGTATCTAACAAACATGTCATTCTAGTATTCATGGAGTAAAATGAGGCAATTCAATGTTGAGGTTAGGGCCTGGTTCCATCGCCCTTGAGGACAAGTGGTCGTCAATGATGTCACGAATTACCGATTATCCCGTGTATTTTTTTTCCTCCATATTTTCAAACGAAATAAAATATCGCGTCGTAATTTTGGAAAATGGAAGAAAATATATCGACCTACCGCTGCCTGGTCCACTGAAGTTTGTATTTTTAAAGGGAAAGTTTTTTTTAATTTTGTCATACGATTCTGATCATAAACAGATGACACGGCCTATTCAGACTTCGAAGTTTCATACTGTTTTACTATTTTAAATACTTTTTTAGGCACGGTAAGGATTAGAACAAAAATTAGAAGAAAAAGCAAGGCACTTTTAATACTTTTCAATCATTTGAAGGGAATTCAAAGAATTTCAAAGATTTTAGGGTAATATTTCAAATCTCTCGAAATTCTATTAAATTCAAAACTCAGCTGTTTGAAATTCAATTTCAAAATTTCATCGATTTTTAATAGTTGGTTTTTCAACAGTTGAGAATTCAAGAAAAAAGCGAATTTTATATTAAAATCAAGAGTTAAAATTTCATATATACATAATTTTACATGAAAATTCAACTTTTTTGTTGATAAATTGTATTTTTTGGTTGAAAATTCAAACTGTTTTGATAGAAAATTGAACTATTTGGTTGTACATTAACTTTTTTGTTGAAAATTAAACTATTCTGTAGAAAGTTAGTCTTTTTGGCTTGAAACTTCAATAATTCGGTTGAAATTGTTATTTTTTCTGCACTGAAAAGTCTTTCTCAGTGCAAAATTCAACTCTTTCTTTGAATTTTGTCTTTCAGATTTGAAACTTCATCTCTTTTGGTATAAATTTCTTCTAATCATTTTTTTTTTTTGGTTGAAAATTTAACTGTTTGGCAGAAAATTCATTTTTCTGGTTAAAGGTTCAACTGTTTTGTTGAAAATTCGTCTTCTTGGGTTGAAAATTAAAGTATTTTGATAGAAAATTGAACTATTTGGTTGGAAGTTAAATTTTCCCTTGAAAATTCAATTCCTTTCTAGAAAGTTCGTCTTTTTCGCTTGAAACTTCACAAGTTGAATTTTCAACTTATTATAAATGATCAATTTTGTACCAAAAATGGAATAGCTAAATTTTCAATTGAAAAATTATTCTTTAACCAAATAAAGAGCGAATTTTTAACAAAGTATTTCAACTTCCAGCCAAGTAGTTGAATCGTCAATCAACAAAGATGAATTTTTAATCACTTAGTTCAATTTTCAATCAAAAAATGAATTTCCTACCAAAAAGATTAAAGTTCTACCAAGAAATACGCTTTTTCAACAAAATACATTAATTTTCAACAAAATTATTAAATTTTGAAGTCAAAAAGACGAATTATCTACAAAAAAGTTGAATTTTCAACCCAAAGATATGATTTTTCAACAAAAAAGTTGAATTTTCAACCCAAAGATATGATTTTTCAACAAAAAAGTTAATTTTCTACCAAATAGTTCAATTTTCAAATAAATAATTTAATTTTCTACCAAATTCTTGAATTTGTAAGCCAGAAAGATGAATTTTCTACAATAAATTGTTGAATTTCCAACTGAAATAACAGATCTTCAACCAAAAAAATGAGTTTTTTACAAATAGTTCAACGTTAAACCAAGTTGTTGATTTTGCGACCAAAAAAGATGAATTTTCAAACGAAACATATAATAGTTGATATTTCAACCAAACAATATTTAAATTCGAAATAAAAAAATAGTTAAATCCAATCCAAAAAGATGTATTTTGAGCAAAATACATGAATTTTCAACTAGAAAAAATCAATTTTCAACCAAACATGGAATAGTTACATACATTTTTAGTTGAAGAAATTAATTCTCACCCAAAAAATAAGGATTTTCAACAGAATAGTTAAATTCTTGACTAATAATATTTAAATTAAAATAACTATGTATCTCAAAATTATAAAAATGTTAATACAGTTATAACTTACATGTGAAATAACCAAAAGTCAAACCAAATTTTGTATACGTGATCATGAAAAAACTCCCAACAATGAAATGTAGAGTCAATACTGATCTTATCATTTCACAATATTTACATTTTCGTATATATAATTACAAAAAATGTCAGTTTACTCAGGAATTTTCATTTTATTATTACAGATAACTTTTCACATGTACACTTATACATTTAGATTTTTAAACACTATGGAACATTGATTAACATAAAGGAGAAACGTTTAAACATGCGGTATGTCTCCCATTCTTAAAAATATTTGTAAAAAAAAGAACGGCTAAGATGTAATATTTATCTCTGTACTTTCAGTCCTGATGATGCCATGATACACGGTGAAATGCATTAACAATTCTCATTTAAGATATAGTTGTATTATTTTTATTTACATTCCCGGACCTGAGGCCAAAACTAAAAACCAGTTTATATAATTATTATTTGGTCCGAAAAATTCAAAAAAGTTAAACAAATAACTTCTTGTTTGGAAAAGAATGTTTGTTTTCAAAAATGTTGTCTCACTCGCGATATCTTTGAAATATCACCTATGGATATCCTTGGGACGTCTTGGGGATATCCTACAGATGTCCCACATCATCGAATCAGGATATCCCACATCAATGAATCAGGATATCCCTAAAATGTCCTCCGGATGTCCCAGGATAGCCTGAGGACGTGTCAGGGATATCGACATTTCCGCCCTTCAGGTTATCCCGAAAATAACATCAGGATATCTCTAGGACGTCCCTAGGATATCCCGGAAAATTTTCAGGATATCCTGCCGATATCCGTTGCTGTGCAGTTGGGTTCTGTTAATTAAATTCGCATTTAAGCGGAAAACGAGAAAAGGGGGGAGAAGGGGGAAGTTCCTTGAAAACAGGGGAGAAAAGAAAAATTATTTGAAAAAGGGGAAAAGGGGGGAATAAGGAAAGAGTGTGAAATCTGAAATATGAAAGTGATTTTAAAACTTCTCAAGTTACTGCACAGTATCGTTGCAGGACCAACACCATTTCTTTAAAATTTGTCATCAGAAAACGTACTAAACGTTACACAGTTTGTAACATTACGTCCACTAAGCCACATGCTACCAACCGTACTTTTTGACGCGAC
>JAUMHM010000072.1:21040513-21058106 GCA_032362435.1 Melikaiella ostensackeni
ATGGCGAGAATACTGTGTCAATCTGGTGGTTAATATTACGCAAAAGAAACGTGTCGTTAATTTTTACTTCCTTAATTGCAATTTATTATTAGATTACATAATAAATAGTAATAATAACTCCTTAGATGATATTCAGCTCAAGATCTGTAAAACGTTTTTTACAGGCTTCACAGGCTTATAATATTTATTTTCTTATTTAATATTCTCGAGTCAGGATTAAAGGGGGAGACCCACATTTGAAGGGTAGTCCAATTTTGGTGTTATTATTAATTACCCTAGCTCTTTTAATTTTTCTCATTAAATAACAGTTTTTTTAAAAATTTGTATTCTACATTTGTGGAATTTGGATTATTAATTGTAGAATGGGAAATTTCGTGTGATATAAAATATATGCACCTCAAATTTCCATTAACTTTAATAGAATTGAAATGAAATTTTTATCCTATAATATTTTTGTATAATATTATAAAAAGAAAAGTGGAACCAATTTTAACTGATTTTAACCTTCTTTCAATGAAAGTTATGTGCAGATGGAATTTTGTTCTTGACTACAGTACTTTGGCATCCTACAAACAATTTAGGACCCAGTTTAAAATAATCGATCTTGCCCTTTTCGAAAAATGATCGATTTTTCGGTTTAATTAAGTCTCAAGGAAAAAAATTGCCGAAAATATCAATATAATTCAATTTTTAAATTACATTCTCAGTATAATTTGAACATTGAAAATTGGAAAGTTCGAATATTATTATTGTTCTCCAATTAATCACTTACAAAGTCGAACTTGTTAATATTGGGCCTTACCATTCGTATCCTTAGTTTGGGTTTGTGATTAAGTTAAATAGATTTTTCAGATTTTTCAAACTGTCCTTAGTAAGAAATTATAAATTTGATAGTATTTAATATATTATGATATTTCAAACCTATAATAAAGATATGAATTGTAAAGCCCAATATTGACAAGTTTGACTATATAAACTACTGATAGGCACATAATAATCTCAGTTTAAACTTTCGAGTTTTAAAAATTTTAATTAGATTAAAAAGGATTGTAAAAATACGGCTATAATAATCAGGGTTGGCCACTTTCATCACTGCAAAAAATTCCTGGTCATTTCCCGGTTTTTTCCCGGTTCACAAAAATCTTTCCCTGTCATTGAAATTCGAGCTGAAATTCAAAAGTTCAAACTATTGAAGCTGAAGATTTTTTCATCTGAAGTAATCAAAACTAAACCACAAACTAAAGCAGCCAAAACTAAACTCTTCTGAATTTTCAACTTTCCAAATCTTCCAAATTAGAGCTTAAAACATTCATCATTTAAAAACTTTTTATTCAGTCGGTTAATAATGAACAAGATTCAAAATGGAAACCTTCTAATTTCAATAGGTTTTATTTCAAGGCCTTCAAAATAAAAATTATCCTAAAACGAAACATTCAAAATGGCAAAGTATCAATTTCACAAACTTTAATTATAGAAATTGAATGTCGCCACTTTTATCGGTAGGGAAAATTTCCGGTTTACAAATTTTTTAAGAATTACGGAAGCATATGTTACATATGTAAAAAATTATAAGTATTACAAAAAATAAATCAACGCTGTCATTCTTACTGTTCACAATATTGAAGAATTAACAGCTGCAAATCTATTGAATTGAATAATTTTCAATTTTAATCTTCAAAATTGAAGTATTACAAAAAAAAAAACACTCAAAACTGCATAATTATCTATTTGACATATTAAATATCGAAGAGTCTTCAATTGAAAATATTCCAACTTGAAGAATTTCCCATTCTGAATTTTCAAAATTGAACTACACACTCCAGAAAAAAACGTTAAAAATTAAATTATTTTAGAATATAAACATTCCAAATTAATGAATCTTCAATTGTAAATCTTGAAAATGGTTAAAGTTTGAAAAATCTGTAATTTTGATGACTTGCAATTGAAGAGTTTCTGATTTTGAAAATCTACAATTAAAAATTACACAAGTTTTACATTTTAGAATTGAAAATTATTAATTTTTATGACTTGCATTTAAAGTTTTTTCAATTTGTAGAATTAGAATTGAAAAACTTTGATTTTTGTTCTTCAAATTCAGAAAAATTTAAACATTCTTATTTACACACCCTCAAAATACAACAGTTTTTTCAATTGTAAATCTACAAAATCGAACTGTTCAAAGCAAAAAAAAACTAAAAAATGCATCATTTTTAATTGTACAGTTATACACATTCAACATTGAAGAATTTTCAATTGCAAACCTTCAAGATAGACCTATTTCAAAAAATTTTTCAAAATTTCATGATGATAAACTATAAACATTCAAAATTAAATAAGTCGCCGATAAGATCAGATTTCTAGATATTTTACGGGATTTCAAGAGATTTTGGGGTTTCGATGGATTTTTAGGGAACTTAAGGGGTGTAGAACGATTTCTACGGATTACAAAGGATTTTAAGGGATTCCAAGGGATTTTAAAAGATTTCGAAATGTCTCAATAGAAGTCACGACATTTACTATAAAAGGATTTTAAAGGATTTCAAGAGATGCCAATCTACTTTAACGAACTTCATAGGATGTCAGGGGATTTTAAATGGATTCAGAAGATTTTAAGGGATTTGAAGGAATTTCATAAGATTTCAAAAGATTTCAAATGATTTTACGGGATTTTAACGGATTTTAAGAAATTTAAAGCGGTTTTATTTCTCTTTTATTGTGCAATATTTCATATTGCATACGTACAATAAATATAGATTCGAGGAGTTAATCATTTTGGAAATCTGGTGTACGCCTTTCATGAAATCTTTTTTTTGAAATCTCGTGTATTCTTTGAAAATTTTATAAATCCCCTAAAATTTTTCAATTTGTGTCGTACATAATCTCTTAAAATCCCTCTAAAACGATTGGGCTCCTTGAAAATCCCTTGAAATCCTTCAAAAACTGTGGAAATACTTAAAATTCTCCAAGATTCCGTGAAATCTTTTGAAATCCTTGATATCGCTTGAAATCCTCAAAATCCCAAAACAACCCCTTATTATCCTTTAAAATTCGTGAAAATTCCTTAAAATCTCTAAAAATCTATTAAAATCCTTGAAATTCCGTGAGATATTTCGAAATATTACGAGTCCCCTTAAAATATTTGAAAACCCTTTAGAATTCATTAAAATTCATCGAAATCCCTTAAAATCCTATATAATATTCGGAAATCCCTTGAAATCCCGTGAAATCATCAAAACCGCTTTAAATTTCTTAAAATCCGTTAAAATCCCGTAAAATCATTTAAAATATTTTAAAATCTTATGAAATTCCTTCAAATCCCTTAAAATCTTCTGAATGCATTTAAAATCCCCTGACATCCTATGAAGTTCGTTAAAATACATTGGTATCTCTTGAAATCCTTTAAAATCCTTTCAAATGTCGTGACTTCTATTGAGACACTTCGAAATCTCTTAAAATTCCTTGGAATCCCTCAAAATCCTTTGTAATCCGCAGAAATCGTTCTTCATCCCTTAAGTTCCCTAAAAATCCATCAAAACCCCAGAATCTCTTGAAATCCCGTAAAATATCTAAAAATCTGATCTGATCGGTGACTTATTCAATTTTGAATGTTTATAGTTTATCATCATGAAATTTTGAACATCTGTTTGAAATAGGTCTATCTTGAAGATTTGCAATTAAAAATTCTTCAATGTTGAATGTGTATAACTGTACAATTAAAAATGATGCACCATTGAGTGTTTTTTGTTTTGTGTTGAGTAGTTCAATTTTGTAGATTTACAATTGAAAACTCTTGTATTTTAAAGGCGTGTAAATAAAAATATTTAAATTTTGCTGATTTTGAAGATCGAAAGTCAGGAGTTTTCAATTCTAAATCTATATATTGAAAAAACTTTAAATACAAGTCATAAACATTACAGAATTTTAAATTCTAAAACTTAAAACTTATATCATTTTTAATTTTAGATTTTCGAAATTAAAAACTCTTCAATTGCAAGTCATGCAAGTCATCAAAATTACATATTTTTCAATTCTAAAACTTGAAACTTGCATAATTTTTAATTGTAGATTTTCAAAATAATTAACTCTTCAATTTTGCAGCCTCAAAATTCGAGTTTTTATAATTTTGAAGAGTTGCAATTGAAAAGTCTTAAATTTTCAAAATATAGAATTTTAAATGACTAAATTTCCAATATGTATATTTTAAAGGTATTCAATTTTGAACATTTTCTTCAGTTGTTCAATTTTGAATATTTACAATTTAAAATTCTTGAATTTCAACCATTTTTAAGATTTACAATTAAAGATTCATCAATTTGGAATGTTTCTATTTGAAAATAAGGTAATTTCGAACGTTTTTTCGAATATGTAGTTCAATTTAAAAAATTTACAGTGGAAAATTCTTCAAGTTGGAATATTTTCAATTGAAGGGTCTTCAATATTTTATGTGTAAAATAGAAAATGAGGAAATTTTGAGTGATTTTTTTCTGAAATAGTTTAATTTTGAAGATTATTATTATTCAATTCAATAGATTCACAGCTGTAAATTCTTCAATATTGTGAACAGTAAAAATGACCGCGTTGATTTATTTGTTGAAATACTTATAATTTTTTACATATACTCGTATAGCATATGCTTCCACATATAAAACAGTAGCTACGCAAGAACTTCAAGTTACTTTAGAAAGTGACTGTAAATGTAATAAGTTACTATTTACACGAAGTACGTGTAACTGTACCTGTTTTTAGTACATTTTTTTCAAAGAACTTTCCCAACACTGCATATAACTTTAAATATGAATGATCCCCAATTCAGTTAAAATGGGTTCCACTTTTCTTCTTATAATATTATACAAAAATATTATAACATACAAATTTCAATTAAATACTATGAAAATTCATGGAAATTTGAGATTAATATATTTTAATTTACATGAAATTTCCCATACCACAATTATTAATCCAAATGCCACAAATGTATAATACAAATTTTCAAAAAACTGTTTGCCGTAAAAAATTAAAATAAAACTAGGGTAATAAGTAATAACACCAATATTGGGCTACACTTTAGTAGTGAGTTTCCCCCTCTAATACCGAATTGAGAATACTAAATGAGATAATAAATATCATAAACCTGTATAGGCTGTAAAAAAACCTTTTTACAAATCTCGAGCTGAACAGTATTTAAGGAGGTATTATCACTATCTATCATGTAATCCTATAACAAATTTTATTCAATTATGGATTAAAGACTTGAAATGCCGTTTTTCCATCGCATATTTGATTTTTGACAAATTAGACCAGGGAATAGGTAAGCTAGGTGACGAAGGAATTATCGAGGGAATTATCTCCGTAGGGGGCCCTACACACCAAATTTCATGCTTTTGTAACCTTTGTTCATCTTTGCACTTTTAGAGGCAAAGGAGTGATTTTTTGACATTTTATCTCGTTCTCATTTCCACTATATTTCAAGATCGTTGAATGCTAGAATGAATTCCTTATTTTAGTTTTCTTCAGCATTCAAAAACAAAAAAAATCGCCGGTAGCTTATTTAAAAAAGTCAATTATTTGTTTAAATATCGTAGTTCCTGTAAGACACTAATTTTTCATGCTTTCTTCGTTTTTTGTAATTATCTCGAGAACCGTTAGGACTATCGGAAAATTTAAGTTGTAGTTCAATTCAGCATTAATAAATGCATCGAAGGCACGTATTACAGTTGAGAAAGATGATCCATATCATTATGCACAATAATTAAAGAAATTTCGTAAGGAATTTCAGTTACAAATATCATTTAAGGAAGAGCTGCTGGAAAGAAATGAAGGCCAGATTCGAATTCAGAGCCAAAATGTTCTCCAAAAATTATGTGCTTCCAAAGATCATACATAGTTGTCATCTTGTTGACCAGTGTTATTTTCCAACAAATGAAAGAAGATTAGGTGGTGATTGTTAATTAAAATAATGATAATAAGGCCACCCTGATGAACACAAACATTGAACGCGTATCCAATAAAATGTGTGTAGCTTAAAATGTTCTCAAATTTTTTTTCTCGTTTCATTGTTTACGAACCTTTTGATTGCAGGCCAGGAACGGCAGAGGTCGTAAAGCAGATTTAAGAGAAGTACCGTGACGCCAGTTTCCTTAGCTAGCATCGACAGAGCTCCGAGGCACACGCTGCTCCACACATACGCCGTTTGCTGCCTGTAATCATACAGTTAGAAATTCATTTAATTAATCCACATATCTCTTCAGTTTACAAGAGTACCAACCACGTAATGATACCTAGTTAACGTTAAAATTAATGAGCTAATTAAGCTAATAGCTTGAGCTCATACTTCATACATTGTGTACATAGCATTTGTAATTCTAGGCTTTGTAATTTCAAGCTCTGTGATTAGAGTGTACTAGAATTTACCAAATTTTAATGCTATTTCTAATTTGTTTATTCTATTTCTTTTTACATTCGAGCTATGGAAAACTAAACCGCCTAACTTCATTCAACCTGATTCTATGGGAGAGATAAAAAACCCTTTTAGAGGAATAATTTTCAGCAGATTGAGATAATGATTTTGTTTTGCGTATTTTGAAAGATCAGTTTAAATACCACAACGTCAGAAAAAAGATAACGCTTGGTACGCATTTTTAATTTGAAGGAAATCAGGATGATTTAGAATTCTGATGAATAACCCAGGGAAAAAATCGATTGAATAGAAACTTATTTGATTTGGAGAATTTAAGAATGCCTATTCCCATCATTTCAGTCGGCCATCATACAGCCAACGCCGATTCAGACAAATCTCGTTGAATTATTTTTCGGTTTTTTTTTAATCGGACAAAAAGTTTTTCATGTTTTAGACACTTAGCTGATGAATGTCATTCTGATTTAGAAAAATTGGAAAAATGATTCAACGAGAGTTGCCTGAATCGGTGATAGCCGTATGTTGACCGACAAAAATCATGTGAATCGACATTCTTAACTTCTCCGACTCAAATAAATTTCCATTCAATCAATTTTTTTTCCTGGGTGTAATGGAAAAATGAAACAAATCGCTAAGAAAATGAAGTGAAATAAATATTTTCATATTTTTCAGAATTAAAGAACAATCAATTGGCAGGGAGAACTGAACATTATTATAAATATACATAATAGTTAAACTTTATGCTAGGTATTCACTATCAAAAATACATTTTTTAAAAGGCTGTAATAAGGATGAATTTGGAAAAGCAATTGAATACTTATTATGCCTACTGTTCTAAACCTAAATCCTCAAATTTTCCAAATATTTATCAACTTTTGATAAAGTCACTTAGTAAGGCTCTACGCCACTTTTGAGGTAATTTCAGGACATAAAGACATTATGATAGTATTTAAATTCTCTTGACAAGGTTATAAATTATTGGTTCTAAAGAATATGGACCAGTATTTCAAAGTTTCAAAGTCGTATATGAAAGTTCGTGATAAGTAATAGTTAATATAACTCGTGTGTTAAATTATGAACCAGTTAATTGTAATATGACAGAAATGAAATAAAATTTCAGATAATTATAGAAAAATTGCAACAAGAATAGTCAATTAGCTTATTATTTATGGAACACTAGTTTCCCACATAGAATAAAATGCGATACAAAAAATGTCGATGAATGCTTTCATTTCGAAATTTTATTTCTTCTTATACCGTACAATAATGTTCAGAACCTAATTCTAAAGTAAAATTTGTTATTATGTCAAACGTTACTTCAAATTTATTATACTAATGTGTATTATTAGAATATTAGGAATTTCTCAACTTATCTGGAAAGTGAAATAGGTAGCTAATGTTAAAAACATCTACTTTTTTCAATAATTATCCGATTAGCGAATTGTTTCAGAAATTCAAGCGAATTAAATTCACAAGAAATTTATCAAATCATTTTCTTTAATTTTTTTTCATATATATTTTTTATGTAATGTTCATAAAAAGGGTGTTTTTAATTCCCAAAATTCACCAATAACGATTACTTCTGTTTTGAAGAAATTTGATAAACAATAACAAAAAATTCGTTCATTTTCGTAGGAAAAAAATGTTTTTTTCCTGACTATATAGTATGCTGTAGATTACGGAAGGTTTCTGCTTAATTTATCATCACAAAAGAACAATCTCGATTATTATAAAGGAATGTTTATAATGTTGTTCTATGCGCAGGGACGGCCGGGACGCGGATCATCTTCAATCACTCCCCTCCCTTCCTAAAATTTTGTGAACCAATCAAAAACTCGGGTACAAAATAGATACTCATCATTATGAACTTACTCTAACAAATTATACGTTCCTGTAGTACATTTTCCCAGATTCACAAGAAACTTTGTTTTGACGCGCTGTTCTACTTTCACACTTAACATATGGTAATTCCGTTGAAGCTCAGGTAAACGGTCAACTGCGAACAAAGGTTACTGTCGTGCTGAGAGTCGTTCAACCTTGAAGTTTGGGAAGTATGAGGGAAGGAAAGAATACAAATCAATATCAGACTCTGCTTCATGCGGAAAAAAATCACTCCGGTTATTTAATAGTCACGTAACTCATTTATGCTTCCAAAATTCCTGACGATAGCTTAGTTCAACTTTTTATTCAAAGAACACAAGTTACATTTTTCTATATTGAATAGAGATTTTATTGAAAAATTGTAATGAAAGCAAAGTGTTTCTACAAGGGAGACGATGAATGGCAACGCGAATTTCAAAATCGTGATGTGGTCTGGGTAACTTCTTTCGAATGGTCGTGCCACTTTGCAACTCTGGCAGAGGATGAATCATTATTAAAAAAGTTCCTGAGCTTGACATTCAGTAAAGTTAGTTTTCAACACATTTCTTCACGAAACGTGGTGAGCGATGCTATTCAATGGAAACGAGGACACGACGTTTGAATCTGCTACATCTTCGAGGTAAGTTTAAAAATATACTTTTAGTTTATTTTTATGAATAATGGGAACATTTGCGAAAACTCTGTTACAAGAAGGAATTAGGTTCAATATTTCATGCCCTGATGAATGCTAGACTCGTATGCAATATGCTATTTCAAATTGGACTTGAAAATATTTTCGGCAAACATAATAATTTACGATAAAGGAAAAGCGTATTTGAAGCTCGCGGGAAAATTCCTCGAGTACTGTGCAAAAAATTATTATTTCAGGGTTCATACCTTGTGTCAAAGTGGGACACGGAAAAATATCTTGCGTAGTACTAAATTAAAACTTAACGGGTCATGGAGCGGCTGAACCAAGTTTGAATGAAAGTTCATTGTGAATAGGATTTTTCGATTGCTTATATCAATATGGCATCCTACGAACATACTAAGATCAAAATTATGTTAGTCAGGCGCTTTTTGGAAAAAGTTTAAGGATAAACAAGTAAAGGATTAACAAGATTCAAAACATGTTTAGATAATGTTAGTACCAATCCTCAAACTGCTAATCAGATCTCAGCCCGACTCCAAAAAATTAACGAAGCTTTTGATAGTTATCAAGCCATTCAGTCAAAAATTGAATCATCAGAAAAAACAAATCATTTTTTAATAATGCGAAAAGCGGATCGTCAGCAGTTCGAGGACTCGTATTTCAGTGCCGTGGCAAACGCAAATAGTATTCTGGGAATAACAGACACTTGTCAGCTGCTGATAAACAATTATACTAATAATAATAATACAGCGACTACAAATAGCTCACGCAATGACCATAATTTTGAGCAATCCGTTAAATTGCCGCCTTTATGGTTAGAAACTTTCGATGGCAGTTATCAAAATTAACAACAGTTTTATGACACCTATAAAGCTATCGTACATAAAAATAAGAATCTTGCAAACGTAGAAAAATTTAATTATTTAAATTCAGCTCTATCAAATACTGCCAAAGAAGTAATAAAATCGCTAGAAATAACAAATGATGATGACATAATTGCATTAAATTTTATGGAAGAAAGGTTCGAAAATAAGAGGTTAACAATACGTCAACATGTTCAAGCAATCTTCAATATCGAACCTATACAAAGGAAATCAGCTAGCTCGCTTCGCATTTAAATAGACAACCTTGTTAAACATTTACGAGTGTTAAAATCTTTGGGCGAACCAGTGAACAAATGAGATACATTGATTTTGCATCGTATTTCCTGAAAACTGGATTCAACCACAAAACGCGAGTGGGAATCAAGAGTCATATACGAAAACTTAGTGTAAGTGAACTCACCACTCTCTTAACGGATAGATGTCAAGTATTAGAAGCGGTGCAAGCTAACAAACAAACAACTTTGAATCTTTAAATAGGAGGTCGGATCGTAGTTTATCTCATGTAGTGTCAGAAACAAAATCAACAAAATGTCCGCTGTGTAATGAAGAACACAAACTTTATCAATGACAAGTCTTCATTAATTCACCAATAACAGCAAGGTATAATGAAGTTAAAAAACACAAAAGGTGTTTGAATTGTCTAGGTATAGGCAACTAGAGCGCTTTTGGACAGTGGGTCACAGCCAAATATGATGAATCATGAGTTCAGCAAAAAACTCATATTACCTACTACTTAAACGGAACAGTCAATAGATGGTATAGAAGAAACCTCAGTTTCAATTCCAGAGTGGACAATTGCAACAATAAAGTCAAGGGTTAATTCTTTTCCAACCAAACTTCACTTTCCCATCCTAGACGATATCACTCTAGATGTTTCCTTATCTACTTTCAATCCTAATTCTATAAAGGTTCCAAACAACATGAAGCTAGCAGATCCTAACTTTGCGAATTCGAGAACAATAGATGTCCCATTAGGTGCAGGCATATTTTGGCATATCATTGGTCCTAAACAGATAGACACAGACAATTATCAACCAGTCATGCGTGGAACAAAGTTGGGTTGGATAATAGGTGGCACGTTACCATTACAAACCGAGCAGCAACAAAATTCAACAACATTTTGTGGACTAGTACGATACATCAGCCTTCAAGAACAATCAGAGAAGTTCTGGAAATTAAAATAATATCAAGAAGATCGTCCATTATCGAAAGAAGAACTCGCCTGTTAAGAAAGTTCGTATTCGAGGGAAGAATATGTCAAATTACAAAAGGAGCATGGAGAATTACAGCACATGTCAGAAGTTACAAAAGGCAGCGATGTTTCAAAATGGAACTACTTACTTCATGATGCGATCGTGAAGGAGTCCAGAACGACTACGAAGGTGAGATTGGTCCTTGACATATCGTGCAAGACATTATCTAGGAAATCGCTGAACGATTTGTTAATGATCGGACACGTAATTAAAAAGGACTTAGTTGACATTACAATTCCATTTAACCAGTATCCATTGGTAATAGCGGGTGACATAGAAAAAATGTACCACCAAGTAAAAGTATCAGAACATCAAAGATCGCTTCGAACAACTCATGGAGAACAAACAAAGATGAGCCAGTAAAAGAGTATCATATCAATACTTTAACGTTTGGAACAGCAATAGCATTCTCCTTGGCAACACGCTGACTTCATCAGTTAGATTTATAAAACACGATTTTTATGTCGATGATTTGCTTACTGGAGAATCGACAGTTCAAGAAGTGATAAATTTAAAAAGGGACATTACAACGATCCTAAGATTAGGATGCTCGAATATATGAAACTGGAATTCGAATTCAAAAGATGTACATATAAGAAGAGCAAGAAATAGAAATCCGTGCAAGAGAGATTGGAGAAGGGACAAAGATATTAGGACCTTTGTGGATGGCTGAATGAGATCAGTTTCGTTACAACATCGGAAATTTGTCAGAATCAAAACAAAACATCGAAACGAAAGATCCTTTAAATTTTATCTCAAATGCTCGATCCGTTGGGACTTATCGGACCTGTCATCATCAGGCTTAAAATACTTCTTCAAAGATTGTGGTAAATGAAATTTGAGTGGGACGCACCTCTTTCTGAAGAAATTCAACGTAGTTGGGAGGACTATAAAAAGCAAGTAGTTGACATCAACGAAATTCAGATTCCAGGACAAATAGTATGTCTTCATTCCGCTCGCGTTGAAATTTATGGGTTTTGTGACGCTTCGGCAGAAGCATACGGAGCCTGTTTTTACGGCAAGTCAATTGATAATTTAGGAAGACCTATGATAAGGCTTATTTGAGCGAAATCGTAAGTAGCTCCCATCAAATTTACTTCGTTGCCTAGACTCGAATTGCAAGAAACAGTTCTGCTCGCCAGGTTGCAGAGATACAAGGACTCACAAAAAAAATATTTGGAATTATATCAAGTCAGAAAATAATTCTGCTGACATTATATGAAGAGGGTTAGATCCTCGTCAATTGGAGGAACATAAATTATGGTGGCAAATGACCTTCATGGCTACAGCTAGGAGAAAAGGATTGGCCTAGAAAAACTTCGCAATATAACTGTGACGTTCAAAAAAAAAAAGAAAAATTATGCTGATTACCCTAGCAACATAAGTAGTTGACAATGATATATTTGCACGTTATTTGACTTTGAATAAACTTGAAAGAGTTACAGCATATGTTTGGCGTTTCATAAACAATCTGCGAGCCAAAATAGCAAAAAAACATCGCTTAACAGAAGAAGTATCAGCAGTGAAACTGAGTCAAGCATTATATGGCCTTGTCAAGTCTACTCAAATGGAACAGTTCTCAAAGGAAATCCATAGATTGAAGTCAAATCTAGAGTTAAGTTCGAAAAGTCGACTTGCTTTATTGCATCCATCCCTCGACGAGAACGAATTAGTTGGAGTTAGTGGTCGTTTGAAAAATGCACCTATCCATTACTCCTGCAAATTTTCTATTATTCTTCCATCTAAACACAAACTCACAGAATTGGTTATACGAGACGCTCATCAGAGACAGTCACATCTAGGAACTCAGACACTTTCAGCTACTTTGGGGGAAACTTATTGGATTTTTGCAGCAAAGAACGCGAATCGTCGTGTCTTTTCGAAGTGTGTAATCTGTTTTCGTGTAAGACCTAAAACTTTAACACAATTAATGGGTAATCTGCAGTCGATAAGAGTAACTCCTAGTCGAGCATTTAGCGTCACTGGAGTGGACTATGCAGGACCGCTCAACTTTGAAATTTCCAGAAATAAATCAGCAAAGGCATACCTGTGTATGTTTATTTCTATGGCTGTCAAGGCGGTTTATTTGGAGGTTTGATCTGACTTGACAACAAATGCGTTTCTGAATTCATTCAAAAGATGTTACTCGTCGTGGAGAACATACAAAGATAATGTCGGATAACGGCACGAAGTTTGTGGATGCAAAAAATAAGCTGCATGAATTAAGAGAATTTCTGGACAAAAAGAAGAATCAATACAAAATTATAAATTTTGCAGCGAATCAATCAATTCAATGGGTATTCTTCACGCCTTATTCTCCACATGTAGGTGGATTGTGGGAAGCGGCAGTCAAACCTGCAAGAACGCATTTCAAGAAGACAAAAGGGGAAACTTTGCTTAGTTTTGAAGAATTTCAAACGATTTTTTGTGAAGTGGAAGCATGTATGAATTCGCGACCTCTTTGTCAGTTAACCTCGGATCAAAACGATTTCACCGCCCTAACGCCAAGTCACTTCTTAGTGTGAGCTTCTTTGCATGCTCTTCCTAAGGAAGACTTGTCTGATACTAAATTTAATCGGCTGTTTATGCATATACTCGTATATCAAAGTCTTTTGCAAAAATGATCAAAGGAATATGCAACTCAGTTCCAACAGCGTGGAAAGTGGCGTCAGATAAATAAAAATGAGATGATGAATTTGGACGGAATGGTGATTTTGAAGGAAACAAATACACCACTATCATTGTGGAAGTTAGAAAGAATCGAGAATTCATATCCAGGCGATGCTGGCCTTATTTAGAAAGTAAGCGTGCGAACTGCTTCGGGAGTTCTCAAAAGATCGTTACCTAAGATTTGTGTACTACCAATTGAGACATAATTATATTCTGTTAATTATATAGCGTCTAAGTGTTTTTTTTTTCGTTGAAAGCCGTCGCTTTCAAGGCGGGCAGTGTGTTGATACTTAATTCTAATTCTTATCATTTAAAGTCTGAGCATAAGAAAACGAACGACAGAGGGCGCTTTAAAGAAATGTAAAAACGTCACCAGTTCTCTGTGAAAGAAAAAGGAAAGATGGCTGGTTCGTTTTAATCTTTTGTGAAATGTCTGTTTTGTGTGAAAATAAAAAAATTGAGTGAATCCGTTGTATAGTCTATTAAATGCAAACAATGCCACACAAATATAAACAATAAAAAATTCTGTTTACCTGGAACTGTCATTTAATCTTGGTTCAGCCGCACCGTGGGGCCGAAAAAAGATCACTGATGGGATGCCAGTGTCATTTTTTTACATTAAGTTCAAAAACATTTGACTAAAATATTAGAACATTCGAAAATACTTCAGAATTTCAAAGTAATTCATCGAATTCCCTGATGTTCTGAATAGTTCTAAGACCGTCTAAGAAATTCCAGGATCTTCTAGTATGTTCTAAATAATTCTATAGATTTACCAAATATTCTATTAAAGTTTAGAAATTTATAAAATATTGTAGAATTCTAGAATAACGTAGAGTATTCAGGGAAATTAAAAAAATCCTAGAATAAAATCTAGAACATTCCTAAATATCTTCGAAATTTTAGAAAGACAAAATAATGTAGAACATTCTGAAATAGTTTAGAACACTTGAAACATTCCAGAATACTCTGGAACATTCAAAAATGTTTTAAACATTCCAGAAGGTTTCACAAATTTCTAAAATATTCTATGAATTCTCAGAATTCGGGAAGAAAGTACATTCCAGAACAATACAGTTTATTTTAGAAAGTTCTAAAAATTCCAAAAGATGCGCAAAAGTCCCTTACAAAGCTTCGGATCAGTCTAAACACTTGAAAAACTATAGAAATTTCTGTAATATTTTAGAATTCTATTAATCTATAGTATTCGGAAAAATTATTTCAAAAAACCAGAAAATTTCCATAATTATAGAATCATCTCGAATATTCTGGAATGTTCTAGGACATTCCCAAAATATTCCGGAAGATTGTATGAAATTTTTTAATAGTTTAGAACATTGTAGAATAGGGTCGACCAATAAAGCAAATTGTTTGAATTTCGAAAATCCACAGGGCATACAAGTTTTCGTTTGCTACAAGTCGTTCATTTTAAAATTTTGAGTCCGATAAAAAAAAAAAATGCAACTATCGCAAGCGTATTGAGATTATAAACAGCGAAAAGCACAAAATTTGTTGAATACCTGATACACTCATAAATTTTTATGATTCTTGGCTCCTAAATTTGTGATATATTTTATTGCCAATTAATCCTAAATGATAAATATGAAGGATTTAATTTAAAAGACTATATAATTCTACTAAAACTGGCCAAAAATGTCTAAAATTTACAATTTTCTTCGTTTTATACACCTTTGTAATCCATAAATAGTATGAAAAATCTGAAAAAAACACACGTCTTTCAGCAAAATATAACTATACAATAGTAGAACTTCATTTTCATATATATTCATT
This sequence comes from Melikaiella ostensackeni, assembly GCA_032362435.1. Classification (NCBI taxonomy): domain Eukaryota; kingdom Metazoa; phylum Arthropoda; class Insecta; order Hymenoptera; family Cynipidae; genus Melikaiella; species Melikaiella ostensackeni. The sequence continues at coordinate 21,056,039 of JAUMHM010000072.1, forward strand.
GAATAATACAGTGAAACTAGTACAATGCCGTAATTTCGAAGTGATTTCACGAGTTCAAAAGTTTTCAGAATGTTCTTTAAAGTTCTATAAAACCGCAAAAAGAAAAGCTCAAGATTTCAGAATAACCTCGAACATTCTGTAACATTCTAAAATATTTTAAAATGTTTTGGAAGAATATAGAACATTGCAAAATATTCCATTCGATTTCTTCTTCGTGAGCCCCGCTGAAATTACATATTTCATCAAAAACTACTACTACCTAATTATCTCCAAATGTTTGCATCAAAAGAGTTTAGACAATTTTAAAATTTTTCTGTGAAAAAGAAACGTATTTCAACTCCGTTGGGATTCAAGCTCATACCCTTTTGTTTATCGGACATACACATACACAATCATACAATTCTCATATATGATTATAATTTTAGTCACCTTGATCAGTTCTACCGGAAGATTCGGTTTTACCATCCGCAAACCGGAAATCTACCGTACCAACCCAATTGACTTAATCTGGCTCTGGGATCGAATCCTGGCGGAGTGGAAAGGCTTTCCCTTTTTCACGGAAAATCGTATTTCATGTCCTTATTGAGAAATATCCATCTTGTTTTTATAGATGGATAGATAGATAAACAATTTTATTTGTAATAAATGGGCATTGTTACACTCAATACAATAAAAGTACGTACATTTAGAATTATTTGAAAGTAAGAACTCATTTTTATAAAAGCGAGAGCTCACAACGCACAATTACTCATTACTCATTTATAATAAAAAATCTCAACGAAAGCACACAAATTTCAAAAATTCAAAAATTTTATTTGGATACACCCTCCTACAAAATTCCACCCAGGAATCCAAGCCAATCTTGTTACTAGAAGATCTTTGAAAATCAAATAAGTTAACTGTTTTTCAAAATTCTTTACTATTTTTAACGTTGTTCAACCTGTTCAAGATTGTGTCATTAAAAGATATTTTAGCTTGTGCCCTAACTTTATTGTACTCATCTCTCGATTTAATATAATCCGACAGTAAATTTAAATTGGCTTCATCGCGCTTAAATCTTTTATAATTTCTATTAACTTTACGCTTGGATGCCTCACACGCAGAGTTGAACCAGGGTTTGTTTACTTGAAAGTCACTACTAGTTTTTGTAACAGATTTGACATTTAACATGTTTGACCTTCGTGCGCTACCCATGAATGCAATTTTTAAATTATCATATAGAACTACATTTTCACTATTAAAATACAGCAACGTTGTAGTTGAGAGATTCAAGTAAAAGTTAATAGCTTTAGATTCATCCCACTTGATAATTTTAAAGGGAGTTTGTTCTACCTTTGAAACCTTATCATGCTTGATTGTAGTTGCAAATTCAATGCATACTAAACAGTGATCAGAGCCTTCGACAGCAGTAGTCACATATAGGTCATGAACTGAATTTAATGAATTAATACCAACCCAAACAAAATCCTTTACGCTATAACCTAATCTGCCTTTAGATAGATACGTAAAGTTAGCTGGATAATCAAATACTGTGCGATCATTACACAAAATAAAGTCAAGCGACTTCAGAGCGGAAGAAAGCATTCTGCCGCACTTTGTGATTTTAAAATAAAGCGAACTTCCTATGCCATATAACTGCGATGACTCAAAAATATCATCCCCTAAACTATTTAGGCAACCAAGTCTCGCATTAAAGTCACCTGTGACAATTATTTCGGTTTCATTTGAATTTGTTTCTACGAGATTCAAAAGCAGATCATGCAAGGAATTCACACAAAAGGTATCATCCACGCCCGGTGGCCAATAAACCTTACCAACTATATAATATTTACATTGATACTTTACTTTTACAAATATCCACAAGTTGCATTTATCTATCAATGTAAGCTCCGCAAAACAATTTGTTTTAACTAATGTAAAGAAACCACCGTTTGCACGACCTTTATTTTTGTCCCTAGTAGCAGGACTTACAAACATTGAATATCCAATTAAACCTTTGGGGATTTGAAACTGATTTGACATGAGCCACGTTTCAGCCAGACAAATAACCTCATTATTAGTTAGTTTG
>JAUMHM010000072.1:21058206-21071776 GCA_032362435.1 Melikaiella ostensackeni
TATCAAAAAAAATATAGATATATATATATATATATATATATATATATATATATATAGTTTTTGAAAAGGTTCAAATTTAAATAATTTATTCAATGTAGAAAATAGTTTTCTATATAAAAAAGTGAAGTAACGATAGGTCTCGAAAATCTCGCAATCACTGTTGTTAAAAATCTGATTGGCTTTTTATTATTTGCTTGAAATTGTTTTATATCTTAAATTTAAAATTTTGAAAACAAAATCTACAAGTAATGCCTATCAATAAAAAAATCATAGAAAACCTTATGCAAATTGAGAAACATTTGTCCTTTCAAGATACTCTTGCGCAGTTAAATTAAATCTTTCAAATTATCTAATAAATTATTTGATATATTATACATGTTTTATATTAGTGCTTTTTGATGTAAATAAGTTTTTTTTATAAAGAATTTTAATATAAAATCATGGAGTTTCGAAGAAGACTTATATTTCTCAAAATTTTAGGTAGTGTGAGAGTTTTTTATCGAAAGTGGGTATTTTCAATAAAAAATTATTAGATTTTCAGGATTGAGAATTTTTCAACCATGTACCTTTTTCGGTTTCGTTAGCGTTTTTTTTCGGAAACTGACAATATTAATAAAAAAGTTTAGATTTTGAAGGTTCATAATTTTTGAACAATTTTAGGCTTTTTACATCAAAAATTGGTATTTTCAAACAAAAATCATTAGTGTTGGAACAAGATTTGCCATTTTTCAACAGTTCCAGGTTATACTAACGTTTTTAACAGGAAACTGGTCATTTTAAACAAAAATAATTAGATTTCAATCCAATGATTCTTGTTAAAAATAATAAAATTTACAAGCTTGAACAATTTTGGATTGTGTTAGTGAATTTCGTCCTAAATTGAAATTTTCATTAAAAAATCATTAGATTTCAAAGAAGATTTATCATTTTTGAACAATTTTAGGTGACGCTGGAATTTTACATTGAAAATTGGTATTTTCAAACAAAAATCATCATAATTTGAACAAAATTTAGAATCTTCAACAATTTTGGATTATGTTAATGTATTTCGTTAGAAATTGGTATTTTTAATAAAAGAATTATATTTCAAAGAAGAATCATATCTTCTCAGCAATTTTAGGTTATGTTAGCGTTTTATACCGGAAATCGGTATTTTTAAGGTGAAAAATCATTGAATTTACAAGAAAATTAAATGTTTTAAACAATTCTAGGTTAAACTAGCGGTTTTCACCGGAAATATCGATGTAGATTTCAAAGGAGATTTATAATTTTGGAATAATTCAAGGTTATGTCAACATAAATTGTCATTTATACTATTCATTGATGAAATCGCTTACTCTAAACAAAAAACATTAGGCTCAAGAGAAGTTTTATAATCTTAAAGAATTTTGTGTTATGTTATGTCAGTGTTTTTCGTCGTAAATTGGTATTTTTAATAAAAAAAAATCATATGATTTTTCAGATTATTATTCAGAGTCATTAAATGCACAATCGTTGTACAATTTTTGGTTTTTCGGCGTTTTAGACCGGAATTCGGTACTTCTATTGAAAAATCAATGGATTTCAAAAAGTTAAAAAATGTTTGAATAATGTTAGGTTATTTTCGCGTTCTTCATCGGAAATCGTTACAGATTTCAAAGAAGATTTGAAATTTTAGAACAATTGAAGTTTATGTTAATATTTTTCACGGAAAATAGGTTATTTTAAACAAAAAACATTAGGTTAAAAAGAATATTTACAATCTTAAACTATTTTTTGTTACGTTATGTCAGTGTTTTTCTTGTAAAATTGCTATTGCTTATAAAAAATCATTAGATTTCAAAGAATATTTGAAATATTTGACCAATAATAGTGTATGTTACAGTTTTTTACTGGAAATCGGTTATTTGAAACAAAAATCATCTGACTTCAAAGAATAAACTTAGAGTTTGGAACAACTTTAGCTGATCTTAGTGTTTTTCGTCGGAAACTGGTATTTTTGAACTAAAATGCAATGGTTTGATTATTTACACAAACATATTATACATTTATTCTAAAGTCAAGATAATCAATTTTCATTAATTATTAAAAATATTGTGCTTGCTTTTCTTTTCTATTATTTTAGAATTTAAATAATACATATTATTGAATGAAAAAATTTTTATTAGCATTAATTTTATATTTTAATTTAGAAATTGCTCGAGACAAAAAAAATAATCGCGCGCGTTGCGCGCATGTTTGTTTTCTAGTTTTTATAAAAAGCAATTCTCATAAAAAAGTTGAAATGAAATAATATTAATGAAAGGGAATATACTAAAGAATGAACTTTTCCAATTTGATTATATATAATATTTTGAATATTTAGCAGAAAGCATGTTTATTAAAATACTTTGGAAAAGACAGATGGTCAAATCCCTGACTTTTTCTTATTTCGATAATTAAAATTCCGCTAATTCATCGAATTTGCATGATAATTTCAGTTCTAAATTTTGAATTCCTTAAATATTTATTCAAAAGCTCTAATTTTTTTCTGAGAAAAAAACAGAACTCATAAATAAAAATCGTATGTAAGTTATGCCAATTTCGATAAAATAATACTTGTTAAAAAAGATGGCGGAACTGAACTGACGTGCCATTGTATTGGCCTTTCATTGTCATGTTTTTGCCTTGAGGTGACTCGTTTCGTTTAAGTTTTGAGTGTGATCGGGTTGTGCTCTTTGAAAAATATATTTTTTGCTCTCAAGTGACTTTGGTCACTGAGTGCCCACTGCAAATCGTGACTTTTTCTCGTTCCTAATCTCAAAGTGCCCTTAGGCTTGTTGTAATCTCTAATAGCGTAATAGCTCCCAAGGAAAAGCTCCCACCTTCAGAAAAGATTCGTTTGGAATGGCAATCAACTGTTTTGGTTGCAGCGCTGTGCACCGGTTGTCAGAAGCCTCATCACCCAGGCTATGTTAGCTGTACATCCACTCTTGAAAATAGTGCTTTTTCCAAATGTTGCCGACCTTCAAAACCTCGTACTCCAACAATCCTCGAACCAGCACCGGCACCGACACCGGTAAAGGCCCAGGATATCAAGCGTACTATATAATTAATGGAGCGCTTGCTGTCGTTAAACCTAAGTTAAATGAAGTCTCTCAAGCGTTAGCTCGCTTTCATCGAAATTTGACACTTTATCCGTTAAAATTGACCATGTTGTTTTCAAAATTGACAAAACGTGTGTATTCAGACTCCCAAGTGTATAGAAACGGTGGAAAATTTGTTTGTGAGATTTTCCATCTCTTCCATCACTTCCATCATTGGTGCTTTCTATATCCCACCCATGCAAGTATTACGAAGTACTTTAATATGTGTACGGCGTGTGAGGACGTACTGAGTTCATTTCATGAAGCTACTGTCTCTATCCTTGGGGAATTGAATATGCCTTATGCTTCCTGGAACGTGAAACCTGGCCAGTGTCCCAGTTGCACCCATAAATCTGGTTCATTGCAAATGCAGATTGATATTTTAAATTGTGTCTCTGATTCTCTTGAATTTTTGAATTTATTGCAAAGCATTATCAGGAATACGCATTGTTCCCTTTTAAACCTGGTTCTCACTAATGTTACAAGTTTTGAATCAAAAATAGCAGCTGCACCGCCCCATTCTATTGATAGTTATCACCATCCGCTGGCCTTCGATTGCAGTATTACTATGGTCACTGATGAAACGTATAAGCGTAATAATTGCATTATTGCTCATTATGCAATGCTGCGATCGACAACTTCCTATGCGAGGTTGATTGGAAAAATCTATTTGACAATACTAAAGTTGATGCTGTGCTCGACATTTTTTATACGTTCCAGTATACTGCCTTTGATTATTTCGTTCCTATAAATACAATAAAACCTTCCAGCTACTCACCCTGGTTCACTAATGACCTTAAGTATCTTGTCATAGCGAAGAAAGAGGCATACTTGGCGTATAAAAGGTCTCGTAGTCTGGCTGACTATCTGAGATTCTTACAACTTAGGGCTCAATGTAAAACACTGTCTAAGACGTATTATCTTAATGTAATAACTAGAAGCCAAAATTTCATTATCGAGAATCCCAAGTCTTTTTGGAAATTTGTCAATTCAATGCGTGGTACTACAATTCTGCCCATCAACATGTTTCTTGGGAACGAACAGACTGATACTAGTGATGGCAGGGCTGAACTTTTTGTTAAACACTTCAAGTGTGTTTACTCGTATAGTGTGCCGTCCACAAATGCTGTCCAGTTTCCGTTAACTGATACAATCGATTTGCTGAGTATACAAATTAGTCGGGACGAAATTGAGTGCAAATTATTGAAACTTGTTGTCAATAAGGGTGCCGGTTCAGATGGTGTGCCTCCCTACCTCATTAAGTCGTGTTGCTTATCAATGGTTCTTCCGATGTATCTCATATTCAACACGTCCATCTCGCATGGTTGTTTTCCTCAAGAGTGGAAGAAAAGGCAAAGTTACTTCGGTTCATAAATCAGGAGATCGCAGTGACATTAAAAACTAGCGACCAATAACAATACGATTACTAATTGATGCTCTTTTACGCACTTTGTTTCACAGTCTATGGAATCCCCGGTTACCAAGTGGATGCGACATATGTGACCTGTCGCGAAGAAAGGGACCTTAGTCGGAAAGGCAAGATTATTCGGGGCGAGTGTTTGAATCAGCTGCGAACAACGTAGAATCTATAAGTGAAAGGTCGCTATGCCGCTTAATTGTAAGGCAGAAAATTTTTTTAGAATTTTTTCGTTCTGTTCATTAGAAAGAGCAACTTAATAAATATTTGATAGTGAAAAAACCCGAAAATCTATTTTTTCCGACTAAGGTACCTTTCTTCGCGATAGGTCACATATACAGATTTCTCGAAGGCTTCTGATACAGTCAGTCACAACATTTTGGTAGCGAAGCTCAGATCCCTGGGACTCGGGTCTCATTTTCTATCTTGGATCTCAAGTTACTTGAGCGGCAGATTTGATTCTGTCCGAGATGAGGATAAATACTCCAACGCATTCCACGCAACATGTGGCGGGCCGCAGGTGTCGCATCTCGGCACGCTCTTTTTTATCCTTCTTGTCAACGATGTTGGAGCCGTTTTAAAATTTTGTTCCTTTTTACTTTACGCTGATGATCTTGGATGAAGGGCTGTCTTACAATGACCAGGTTTCTGATGCTATACATAAAACCCTTAAATCTCTGGACTTTATCATTAGAAATTCTTCGATGTTAAAGAACCTGCTACCGCCCAGGACATTATTCTTTGCTCTTATTCGTCCGCATCTTGAATATGCTTCAATTATCTGGTTTCCATTTTACAAGATTCATAAAATTAGAGTAGAGAGAGCTCAAAATCGTTTTCTCCGCTTTACGGCCAGAGAATTGGGAATGGAAATGAACAGATGAGACAATAACTGCAATGGAATAAAAATGTTGTAAACATTTCGAAGAGTGCGTCAAGATTTGTATTCTCTGATGTATGCTTTCTGTTGAACCTACTCAACAACAAAATTGACTGTTCTGCCGTTCTCGCACAAATTAAATTGCTTACGCCTATAATGACTCCGTAGCTATACATTGTTTAGGTTAGCCTCGCATCAAACTAATTACGGATTGAATTCTGTGCTCACGCGTATCTGTAGAGAAGCGAATTTGTTCAGCAATGTTCTCGGCTTCTTCAACACCTCTACGTATCGTTTCTGAACCTTGTTGCGTGGACTTGTTTAATTTGAATATATATCTATATCTATATCTATATATCTATCAGTCTATATCTAGAACTTGAAATTTCAGAATGCCAATTTATTTTTACTTTTGATCTATTTGTACTATTTTACTATTATCCTAATTTATGAGAATCGTGTGTACTAAAGGGCACTGTCCGTTCACTGTTACAATACAAATAAACTTGTATTCTGGAAAATTTTATCAGGCTAACCCTTTAAAGAAATTCGAAAACCAAAACTTAAAAAACCTTAAATTTTGAAATAAAAAAAACAACTTGTACACTTGTGCACTTTTTTTTTGAGGAAGAAAGTGTTTGTTTCATCGAACAAAATTCTTGTTTTTTTCACAATAAGAAAATGTATGAATTTTCGTTATTGAGTTTCATTTTCGAAATGGGTTACTTTAATCAAATTTCACTACAGGAGAAGATGTTTTCCCGCCGAGCGCAACTCTTGTTTTTTTTTTCAAACTTGGAAAATTGAGGTATTCTATGTTCTTTGAGTTTTTTCGAAAAAGGTTAGTGATGTGCAAAATAATTCGACTCTACTCAGAACCAACATCTTGACGTGAGTTATGAGTCGAATTTTTCGACACTGACTCAGACTGTGATCGAATCGAAAAAATCCGAATCGATTCAGCGCGTGAGTCATGAGTCGAATTTTCGACACCGACTCAAGCTGTGATCAAATCGAAAAAATCCGAATCGACTCAGCGCGTTAGTCATGAGTTGAACCCATGCGGAGCTATTCATAGGATACGAATAGTTTGCATGATAAGCAACTTATTTGTCATGAACAAATTAAGTCAACAAATAAAACAACAGAGTGGTTTGATGAACGATAAAAATTTTTATGGACTAAAATTGCTATATTTTATCTCTAGCGCAACATAGGTAAACACGTATGAAATATGTGAAATTATTATTGTTATGAACAATTATAATAGAAAAATTAATATATTCTCAGTTTTCTGCAAATTTCACCCTTTTTTTTAGTTTCATTGCTTGATGTGCCATAGAAGTTGCAAAATATCATTATCAGCTGACAAAATATAATAACAATTATTTTCATGAACAAAAGAATCTTTGATTTTTTTAGGCGAGTCTACCTCTAAATACGTTAACGGAGAGGCTCAGCTACCGGAAATTGATGAGTATTGCTGATTGTCATTTTTTATAAACAAAATGTATAAACAAAAACAAAATGGATAAAAAAAAGCAAAATTTTGGCATTTTCGCGCAGATTCTTTGGTTGTTTCATGCGAGTCTGCCTCTAAATGCGTTAACGGAGAGGCCTGACTACAGGAAATTGATGAGTTTTAACAACTGTTATTTTTTATAAACAAACTGAATGAATAACAGCAAAATTTTGACATTTTTGCGCAGAATCTTTGGTTTTCACGCGACTTTATGTCTAAATGCGTTAACAGAGAGGATTAACTACAGAACATTGTTAATTTATAACAATTGCCATTGTTAAAAACAATTTTTACATAAAACAGCACACTTTCATGTTTGGAATCTAAATCCTTCACTTTTACAAACAATTATAATAAACGAAAACCCATTTTTAATATGACATTAAGATTTCAGGGTAAAACTGTATATTTTTTTTCAAGTTCTTCACTTTGAAATGACTCAATAGAGTAGGATCTCTACGAATATTTGACTTGAATTGAACTTCTATATTTGCATGAAGAAGTTTAATAAACAAAAACCATTTTTCAAAGTTTTGTGAAAAAATTCTACAAGAAAGTCATGAAGTTATGTCTTCATATTGGTAAGAGATTTCCTTAATTTCAATCTTTCGTATGCAATCATTGGATCTGAACTGACTGCTAATTTGTGTCCTACATTCTCATTCGGGGCTTTTCGAGAAATTTTGCGTGTATGCAATTCATGAAAACGTTTCAAATCTTTATTACGAGCTTCAGCTGCCTCTTTAGAATACTGTACAATTGGAAGATGAGAATGTCTTATTACTTTCGCTCCATGTAGAAGAATTTTCTGAACAAAAGCAGGCACATAATACCAGGGGTATAAGCGTACGAATAGTTGTGCTGTCTCATATGTGTATTTTCCACAGTCGTCTGAATTATTTTTTTCACCACTAGATAATCTCTGCAAAATATAAGCAAACCTTTCAATTAGTTGCTTATCAACGCGAGTTAATCTCAGGATCTGCAAAAAATCTTCTCGCAGTATTCCCATCATTTGAATTATCTGGACCTTATTTCCACTATCAAGCCAGTTTTTATCCTAAAAGCTTGTATTCGCTTTTCAGCAATTTGCATTATTTCATTGTGGTCAGTCATTTTTGCTGACATGTACGAAAATCAAGGCGATAGACTATGTGAAGAACACAGTCCAAAAAGCGAATCTATGCATGCAAAGTTGAAAGTCCTAATTGGAAGTTGCTTGCGTTTTCATATTTCTCTTTCACTCTATGCAAATCGTTCATCTCGTTGGGCTTAGCTCCACATATGTAGCAAGTTGCTGCAGATGGTGTTTCGGTGAGAGGCAGGCAAATTTTAACATCTACCATTGTCAATTGCATGTCGACTTTCACTACGAAAATGCCTGTATCTGTTACAACTCTTCTTCGTTTCAGTTCTTTAATTTCTTTCTTGATAGACGAAACCAATTAAATAGATTGTTCTTTCATTTCCGGCGAAAGATCTATTGCATTAGGCTGCAATACATTGTTGATGAAGGGTGTGAATTTTGCCAGATTAATGTATTTTCAGTATCCTCTAAACATAATTCTAGTGGCACCATCGATGCAGTGAAGATGGACTCATTCGATATGCGTGGACTATCGAATTTTTGTTTACGCAGGTCGAATCCTGAGGTGCCATCACATCTATACTTTAATCGTATTATTATAGAACAAGCACGTTTTCTTGACACTTCTGAAAAATTAATACAGGGGTCTTTTAGTAACCGCTTTACAGTGTCGTCTATTAGGGATTGAGTGGTAATTTTAACTTCTCTTTCTGTTGCTGACATCGATCCAGGGTAACACTGTTTTTTCTGTTCAACTAAGTCATAATATAGAAGGGAGATATCAGCGTTTCTTTGCTTTCGTTGAATCTGAATCATCCTGTACTGAGATTTCGTCAATTTTGCTTCCTTGATCAAAGCTAAAGCTCCAATTGCAGTGAAAGGTATGAGAGAGTTATCGCTGTCTTCTTCCATCTTATTATCAATATCTAAGAGTTCACTTACAGCATTTGCTACAGTCTTTCTGGCACTAGTTCGTAATTTTCGTAGAAATGCCTCTAGAATTTCTACATACGAATAAGAATCCTCAATTTCCAATAGTTTTCTTCTTTTCGTTGAAATGGAACTTTCTTCAAAAGGGTTGAGTCTTCCACGATTTGCTTTATATTGTGAAAAATTCTAATATGAGATCATTGTCCATCCATTTTTGAAACATGTCGTCAAAAATCTGCTTAATGTATAACACACTTTTCCATTTTTTCAGAAAATACGGGTAGAATTGACAACTACCTTTTTTCTAACTGCATTCAATTGTTCACTATCTAAATTATACTCTCTTTTCAAATACTCCGGAAGGTCCTACCCATTCCTAGTGCGATCGCAAGTCAAGAAGTCGCAAAGAACTCGCTTGGAAACTTTGAAATTATCCATTTTTGCTCGTGAGATGAAAGTAATCAAAGGCCAACTAGGAAAAATAAACGAAAGGAACAAAGGAAACACGAACAAATAAATGAATATCAATGGATGCCTATGTTGAAAATGAAGGAAGATCTCAAGATACGATGGTATATTAAATTAATATCGATAAATACCGCGTACTGGACAAACTGTTTATTGAAAAAGCGAATAAGAAGACATCAAACTTTAAGAACTAGGAAAAAATAACGAAGGAAACGAAAAAAATACGAAGAGATAAATGAATATCGATGAATACCTGTACTGGAAACAAATATGACAATTCAAGATTCGATGGTTGACGCCAAAATCGAAAAAACATCTAGTGGCTCCATGCGTTGGCTTATGAAACAGAAGAAGTAGAACTCTCTTGTGAGTACATTGAGCCTTAGCCATCACTCCATCTTTTGTTTTTTCATATTTCTTTTGTTTCTTCATTATTTTTTCACATTTTTCGAGGTTGCATGTACACTTGATACAAAAAATGTCTTATTGTTTATAACTATGGCAATTGTTATTACACTAAGTACCTCTATTTACGTGCCCTCCATTTACGCCTTCCGAGAATTTTAGCCGGCTCGCATTCGTCAATGATAGGTTCAAGGGGCAGAGAGAGAGGATTGCCGCCGGCCTCGCATTCGTGGATAAGGAGGTCCAAGGAGCCGAGAGAGAGGCGCGTGAACTCAGCGGAGTTACACAGTACCCCCTGAGTGTTAACATCGTAGAAATTATTGGAAGAGCCTCACAGTCATAGCAAGCCATACCCAAGACCCTCTCTAAATCGAGGTTCCAGTGTAATTAAAAATGTTCTGTAGTTAAGCCTCTCCATCAACGCTTTTAGAGGCAGACTCGTATGAAAAAACTAAAGATTGTGCGCCAAAATGACAAAGTTTTTCTTTTGTGTATCTGGTTTGTTTTTTAAAAAATGACAATTTTTAATGCTCATCAATTTCCTGTATTTAGGCCTCTTCGTTAACGCATTCAGAGGCAGACACACGTGAAAAAACCAAAGATTCTATGCGAAAATGACAAAATTTTGCTTTCGTTTATCCAGTTTGTTTATCAAAATAATTTTTATCATATTTTGACAACTGATAATGAGAATTCGCAACTTCTATGAGATCATCAAGCAATGAAACTGAAAAGAGAAGTGAAATTTGCAGAAAACTGAGAATCTATTAATTTTTTAATGATAATTGTTCATAAAAATAATAATTTTATATATTTCATACATGTTTACCATTCAATGTTGCGCTAAAAATAGAATATAGCAATTTCAGTCCAAAAAAATTATTTTCGTTCATCGAACCACTCCGCTGGTTATTTGTTAATTAAATTTGTTTATAACAATTAAGTTGATAATTATGCACATTATTCGTACTCTAAGAGTGCTCCCGCATGGATTTAAGATGTTTTGTGATATTTGACAATCGTTCTGAAGAGGAAAAAAAAACAGAAACTGCAAAATTGCCCCTTTTATCACACTTTGCCTTAAATAAATAAATATAAACAAAGCCAAATTCGAAAATCGCGTCTCACAGATTTCTTAAAAATTTATTTATTTGTAATTTTGAAAAATTGAAAATTGGATGAAAACTGAAGGCTGTAGACTTTTTTAACAGTAAATTCCTGATTTTGACCACTGTGCATCTTATGCGAGCCAAAAACGTGTCCATGTATGTAGATGCCGAGTTAATATTTCGCTGACTATTCAGCGGAACTCTCTAATTGACGGTGACAATTTCCTTCACTGGCAGAAACAGCCAATTTTTCGCTAATTGAGAATTAGAGAGTATGTTTTTTGAGTTCCAGTTTAAAACGTGTTTTTCTCTAAAACAGTCATGACATAAAAACAACCTCTTGATTTTCAAATACAATAAGTTGCAGTATAGCGAAGAAAAGATGTTTAATTAATTTTTTCTTGAAATTTCTTCAAAAGCACAAACATAAATTCAATTCATAGACAACTATTTATCATCCCTTGAAGTGAGAACGACTTTACCCCCCAATGTATAGCTAAGTCGCTCACTCATAAAAAAAGTAAAAAAAAAGTGCTTGTCAGAAAAACTTTACAGAAAAAGTAGTTATTTATAAATCTTTTAATTATTTTAAAGCAAATCATGTTACTCAAATTTATAGCAACGTGAAATGATCTGCGTATTGTCACTTGGAACATAACCAGACTTATTCTTAACCTCACGTATAAGTAAGAAAGACGTATTACGTACAATACATCATATAAGTTAATAGATTTTCTACTTTTGAATGTTGTGAAAGATACTTTTGATCTCTTAAACGGAGTGCTTATCAAGGGAAACAATTTTTCTTTTGCTTTATAATAAAACAGTATGAGCTGCTTTCCCCCACAAAAAAGAAAATTCTTAGAAAAATCATTCTGCAGGATTAAAAATGTATTGTATTCATGTGAAAATTTGCATAAAACTCGTTCGCGCGCTAGAAAATATGATCCATTGCACAAATTTCCAAAAACTTCTGCAAGTCAAGTTTTTCACAAGTTTTTTTTTATACAACCTAACCAAATTTCTAAAACTAAGAATCTTATACGAATGCACTTTTTATTCGTTTCAACTAATGAAGCTGCACCAAAGAAGATTAAAAATAAAGTTTAATATTTGTAAAAATGAAAATAATTGCTAATCTTAAAATCTGTTATTCAGGGAAAGAAAAAATTAATTATAAAGAATAAAGTTACGGGTTAGCCGGTTTCCCTAACAAGCGCCGCTTAGCCCCATTTTGCGGTATATCTTAAATTCTAGAGTAATGATAATTTATATACGATATTGAAATATTTACTAAGTGCAAAGAGAATGTTTTTGCATAAAACTAAACAAGAGTTTGAAAAACAGTTAATGTTCTTACAATTTATTCTCAGACTGAACTTTTGTCTTTAAATATGAATTGCACATTCCTCATCTAGACAATCACAAATCACACAGATTTCATCGCCATTCTAGGCAGCAGAAGCTGAGGTCAAACTTATTAGGGACGTTTAAAAGAGACGCATACCATTCAAATTTCTGGCAGATGATTCCACTGGCTTCCAAATTGCTTTACGAGCAAATTTTTCATATCTTTGAGCTTCTCACGAGAAATTTGATGCTCTAAACAAAATTATTCTAATTCAACATTACGATCAGACTTTTCGCGCTCAAGTAACATTTTCGTTACTTCGTGATTGTGATTATACTTGTAATTTTGAGAGCACGTTACTTTGCTTCGAATTTTATTATATTTCGTTGTGTCCTTTTTGATCAGAATTCTCTTAAAGCCCGATATACCATCAATTTTTTAGTAGATTTGAGACAACGATTTGATGTCGTACACTTTCCACACCTCATTCCCCGAATGATTTACAGTGCCAAACTTTGAATATATATTGTGATAATCATCTGGCTGGGTTAGGGTCTCATGTTCTCGTAATTTCTGTTCAACTCATCCAAACGCTCGATCAGCAGGTGAAAAGCTATGACCTCTAACAGGAAATTTTGAAGGAATGTCTTAAACACATTCTGATGAGCAATTCTGAAGCCAGTAGAGTAACGCATGGACGTCTGAGTTATTATTTTGGCCTTCACAACCATCACAAAATAAACGCAGATGCTCAATCAATTCTAAATCAAGTGAGTCTAAGTAATCTAACAGCGCAGATCCTATTCTTACGGAACCTCGACCTGCCTGAACTTCGGTCCATGTATAAAATGTTGGACTTTTAGAATCAATTTGAACGCAACAAAAATTATAAAAACTAATTTGTCGCGAGTAAAATGCTTCCCGGATAGGTGTTTTTGGCAGAGATTGAACTTGCTGTAGATAAAAAAAAGGCGTTTCGAGTTTCAACCGTGTGCAAAACTACGAATCTTGCCGACGTTTCGTGACCATTGCAGTTCACTTCTTCAGGGCTAATCTGAAACTGAAGCTTCAGGTTATGTTGTTCTTATATATATTCTCTACGATGTCTGTGATTGGCCAGAGCACCCCACCGTGGAGACTGGTCGAACTTGATTGGCCAATCAAGTCTTTTTCAAAAAACCCGGGAGGACGGGAAGCCAAATCGGATTGGTATTATATCCATTATCCCTATTCATATTATTAGGATGTTTTAAGATTTCGATTGCTTCTCTATGTTTTCTTGGAAAAATATTGCATG
>JAUMHM010000072.1:21087183-21104872 GCA_032362435.1 Melikaiella ostensackeni
TTGCAATTTCAATAAAAAATGTCTTACACCTGAAAAAAATGTGGGAACCTTACTTTTTACTTGCCCCTCGTATGTTTCCCTATGGATTTTGACGCGCTGAATCCGAATCCGATGTCAGAATTTGCTATACACGTCAGCGTTTCACCCTAACCTCAAAAAACTTGAAAAATTAGTATTTCCTGTTCTGGGGATGAGGCATATCAATTATTATGTTTCTCGATGCACTGGATGCGAATCAGATGTCAGAATTGATCCTACACGTTGTCTTTGAACACTCACTTAAAAAAAAATCAATAAAATGATATGAAATTGTGATATACTGCCTTGAAGGTTGATTTTTTTTGGAAAGCCTATATCAGCGAAGTCTCATTCTTACAATTGACGTAACCCAACTTCAACTCACCTAACCTAACCTAAGCTCCCCTAACCTAATCTAACCTGGCCTTATATAACCCTTATCTTTCATCGCAGATTCTACTATTCCGTCAAAAAGGTCACTTTTAACACAGAAATCATTGTTAGCAATGTCTGGAAATTCAAAAAAACATTCAAAATTTGGTTTTATGGTCATTATTTGTGAAGCTTACTTCGTAACTTGTGTCTCAAACTTTTTCATATTTCACTGTTACTTCAACGAGATCTTCCATTTTTTTAGTTGCTCCTTCAGTCATCACAATAAGGACACGTGCTTACAATATTTCCATTCTGAAGCTGTCCATGTTCTTAGCATTGTAGTTCACTACCTGAAGTTTTATCGTGTTAAAATTCACCTTTTTGACGGAATAGTAGAATCTGCGATGGAAGATAAGGGTTATATAAGGCCAGGTTAGTTTAGGTTAGGTGAGTTTAGGTTAGGTTAAGTGAGTTGAAGTTGGCTTACGTCAATTGTGAGAATGAAACTCCGCTGATATAGGCTTTCCAAAAAAAATCAGCCTTCAAGGCAGTATATCACAATTTTATATCACTTTATTGAGGTTCTTTTGAGGTCAGTGTTCAAGGACAACGTGTGGGATCAATTCTGATAGCTAATTCGCATTCAGTGCATCGAAAAACATAAGAATTGATATGCCTCATCCCCAGAACAGGAAATACTAATTTTTTCGAGTTTTTTGAGGCTAGGGCGAAACGCTGACATGTAGGGCAAATTCTGACATCGGATTCGGATTCAGCGCGTCAAAATCCATAGGAAAACATAGGTCGGGTTGCCAGATCACGACAGTTTTTTTTGTGTGTCTGTGTATTTAAGGCAGAAAGCTTAGCAAAAGTTTGAAAAACCATTTTAAATGAAGTATTCAAAATTAAACGATTTTGAATTGAAACGTTCAAAATTGTATTAAATCGAAATAATAGAATTTTGAAAAGTATAAGTCACTATTTAAGGATCTTATTCATGAACTTTAAGGGGTTTCAGCATAAAAAAAGTTTTAATTTCCTAATTCTAATTTAGAAGTCGTTCAGTTTTGAATGAAGTTCGGAGTCCTTCAATCAAAAATTTTTTAAATGACAAATTCCTAAAATCAGGTACAAATTGTTATAATTTGTCTAAGATTGTGGCAATCGTTATTCAAATCCAAACTAAAGAATTTCCATGCAACGGGACATACTTCATATTGCTTTAAGACCATGTGAGAGTATCCTCAAAAAATTTTTTTACATTTTTTTTTTTAAACCAACTTACGTTCACACGAAACGTAATATTGAGTTAAAAATATCGGAAACTAAATAAAAAGCACCAAGGAACATTTGTCTGGTTCTAAATTTGTAGAATTATAAAAAAAAAGAAAATTTTTTGGAAAAAAACTTTTTTCTCAATTATAAAAATGTAGGACCAGACAAACGTTCCGTAGTGCTTTTTATTTAGTTCTCAAAATTTTCATCTCGATATTGCGTTTCGTGTGAGCGTAAATCGGTTTTAAAAAATGTGAAAAAAAAATTGAAGTCACGCTCACATGGCCTTAAGGTCATGTCTAACAGGAGTCACGTGACCAAACTAATGCTCGATTTTCAATCTTCATTGTTGGAACGATTTACTCTTCTTGTAAGTAAAATACCGCTCGGAAACTTTGGGAAATGCAGAAGAGATCAGTAACTTACGTACGTATACATCGTTTGGACGGAAATTTGTGAAAAAAATTTTCTCGAAGGAATTAAAACTGGAGCAACGTCAGAATTTTTTTTTCAAACAACTTATATCCATACGAAATGAGATACCGAGTTGAAATTTTCGGAAATGACATAAACGGCACTAAGGACCGATTTTATGGTATCAATTATTTGCACTTGAAAAAAAATTTAATGAAAAACTAAATTTGAAGAATTACCGACCGCACTGTAGAAACCGTGAACAGCATTCATTTATGTCATTTCCAAAAATTTCAACTGGATATCTCATTTCGTGTGGATGTAAGTTGTTTGAAAAAGAAATTCTGACGATGCTCCAGTTTTAATTTCTGAAATTCGGAAAATATTAATAAATTTGAAAGGACAGTGCGTGACAAGGCGAAGAGTTAGGCGAAGAAAAAACTTTATCATTAAAATTATAAATATCGACCGATTCATTTGGTCATTATGGCAGATAAGCACACTGTCGGTAAAGAGGAGATTTGTGTAGTTCGTAATTTGCTTCATGTAGTAGGCCTTATCTCTGTAGCAGGTTGTGCCAGAGGTGCTCTTCTTTATTTTGAAATTCAAATGGTATTTTGAAATTCGAATGGGTCAAACTCAAGCACGAATTCCTTTGCATTCATGGTGTCAAGACCGACAAGACTCTCAAGTTCGAAACCATAAAAAATAGCCCAGAATATCCCAGAACAGCCATAAAGCATGAGCCCATAAACTCAAGAAGCATGGACCTAGGAATGTCCATGCCATAAGAAGATCAAACTACTGTATAATTGACTTCGCCAAAAACAAGTACGTCTTTGTGCTTTGAGGTTTTTGCGGTACAATATAAACTTCTAAGCATAAGATCTCTGCTTTAAGGGGACAAAAATCAATTCGAAAGGTCGAGTTTTTAGGCAATATTTCATTTTTTGTCACAGCCCCGCAAAACCCGAACCTTTTGCAGTATTTGCTTGCTTATGGCCTCCAAACGAGCTAGTTTACTGACTATAAACCATAAGCAAATAAAATTCTGCCTTCGGAAACAAAAAACCTTTTTTGAAGCGAAATTTTTTCAATATATGATTTTTTGTCTCAAGTTCTTAAGAACAAAATCTCTTGCTATAGTTTGAAGTAAATGGTAAAGTGTCTGAACTTTTAGGTCCTTAAAAAAAACTAGTTCACAGGTTTAAAACCAACAGGCATAATAGCAGTACTTTGGGGGAGAAAATCAATTTAAAAGTCGACTTTTTAGGCAATATTCGATTTCCTGCCATCACCGCACCGAACCGAAATCTTTTGCAGTAATTTCAGTGGAAATTGTGAAATGTCTGAAATTTCGGGACCTCAAAACGTCCTAGTTTGCAGATTATAAACCACTAAACATATAGTAAGATTCTTGCTGTGGGGGTACAAACCTCAATTTACAAGGTCCATTTTTAGATATTATTCGGTTTTCTAGCGGCCCAAATCTTTTGCAGTGTTTGTAAGTGATATCATACATGTTTTGCTTTTTAATGATATCCGAATGAACCAGCTTACTGATAATATACCATTACAAGTAAAATTCATGCCTTTGGGAACAAAAAACCTTTTTTTAAAGCGAGTTTTTACCCACTATTTGATTTTTCGTTCCAGGCACCCAAGAACGAAATCTCTTGCTGTAATTTAAAGTCAAATGGTAAAGTGTATGAATTATCAGTTTCTTATGAAAAACTAGATTGTCAAATATAAAATATTAAACGTGAGAGTCCTGCTTTGCAGGGGAAAAATCAATTCAAAAAGTCGAGTTTTTAGGCAATATTCGATTTCCTGCCATCACCTCACCAAACCGAAATCTCTTGCAGTAATCAGGCGAAATTGTAAAATGTCTGATATTTTGGGACCTTGAAACGTCCTAGTTCACACAATATAAACCACTAAACATGAGAACCCTGCTTTGGGGGAACAAGCATTAATTTAAGAAGTCCATGTTCTATACATCATTTGATTTATTGTGACAGCCCCGCAAGATCCAAATCTTTGCAATGTTTGTAGGTGATGTTACAAATTTTCTGCTTTTCCAGGACCTACAAACAAATTAGTTTACGGATCATATACCATTACAAGTAAAATTCATGCCTTCGGGAACAAAAAACCTTCTTTTAATGCGAGTTCTTACCCACTATTTGATTTTGCGTTCCAGGCTCCCAAGAACGAAACCTCTTGCTGTAATTTAATGTCAAATGATTAATGTCTGAATTTTGAGGTCCTCAAAAGAAATTATTTCACTAAATATAAACCAATAAACATAAGAGCCTTGCTTTGCGGGATAAGCATCTATTTAAAAAGTCCACTTTTTAGACATTATTAGATTTTCTGTCACAGCCTCGCAAGACCCCAATGTTTTGCAGTATTTGCAGGTGATATTACAAGTGTACTGCATTCTCATTGTCTCAAAATGAACCAGTTTGTAGATTATAAATCATAAGACTGGGAAAATTGAAATTGGTTAAATTATGAAAAAAAGTTCCTAATTGCGAGCAATTAGGACCATAG
This sequence comes from Melikaiella ostensackeni, assembly GCA_032362435.1. Lineage (NCBI taxonomy): Eukaryota > Metazoa > Arthropoda > Insecta > Hymenoptera > Cynipidae > Melikaiella > Melikaiella ostensackeni. The sequence goes on from JAUMHM010000072.1 coordinate 21,091,822, forward strand.
AAATGTCCCTTATTGCCGCTCATTTTACTCACCCAAATTTTTACCCGATATCTCTTTCAATGTCCACACAAGTTGTTTCACAGAAAATGCCGATATTTGTTTCTAAGTTCATGACAAAAATTTTTTTTCTTCCTACTCAAATGATGTATATAAACGCAGCTTACTGTTTCCTTGATCATTTCCTAAGGTTTCAGAGCGATATTTTACATGCAGAAAGAATGAATTGTTCCAAAATGAAAATTAATAATCGAGCATTAGCTTGGTCACGTGACTCACGTTATACATGCTCTTGAGTGGAAAACAAATTTTGTTGACGTATATTAATAAACTGTGACATTCACATGGCAGAAAATGTCACATGTCACGAGACAAAAAACACGTGAGTGTGGAAACACAGGAGCTTCAATGCGGACAGAGTAAATGAAAGAGTGAGGCTGTAGATTATTATTGTTAATTTTTTATTGTTTCAAAAATGTTGTGAACTCTTAAAATTAAAAAAATCGTTAAGTAATGGATTTTCAAATTGATTGTATATATAAAGTTAGAAAATAAAAATTCAGGGACGTACACGCGCGCTTAGCTCTCTTGCATTTACTACTAGTTAATTAAATATTGTTTCAGGAACATTCGCCCATTACGATTATGATCTAATGCGAAATTCTCGGTTATACAATTTGTCAACGCCACCGGAGTACCCGCTGGAAAAAGTGGACGTGCCTATTGCTCTTTTCCATGGACTTGATGATTATTTATCCCCCCCAGAGGTAAAATTTCTAAAACAAAATAAAAAGTCAAATTATTCGTTAAACTTATCATTTTTTCAGGACGTTGAAATCCTAGCATCCAAGTTACCAAACGTTGTCGAAAATAATTTGATATCGATAAAAAGACTGAACCATTTGGACTTGATTTATGGACGAAATGCTCGAGTGCTTGTGTTTGATCGAGTCATGGATCTTATAAATTCTTATAGAGATAGTAAATTAAAAAGTGTAGAAAAATGAGAAATTACTACAATTGAAATAACTCTTTGACACAAGATAAAAACAGTCCTTCGAAGTCAGAATATCGAGTTGTTTCTAAGTCCTTGAATTCCTATTTTTATCATTTGATTTGTACGATAATATCAATATCCGAGATTGACATTAATTGCTAGATATTAATTTCAACTCTATCGAGAATACATTATAATAATTGCGTGACTATACACGCCTACAAATTCGAAAAAAAACCTAGTAATTATTATCGAAAGTCATTTTGTTATTAATAGTTAGTTGTTGAAGTCACCTGTTCAAGATCGTCTTCAAAATTATTTTCCTGGTTCTGTGATCCATACATTTTTCGAAATCTGCAACTCCTGATTTGAAGAGCAGTGTCGCAAATCGTGTATTGAATTATTTTAACTTATTTCTTTTTATTATAGCTTAAGTACACAATAATTATGCAAATTGAAATTAATTACTTAAGAAACTGAATGGGAAATCTCATAAACGAGATTGAATGAAGATTATGATTATTTAGTGGAATGCCATAATATTGTAACAAAAGATGAATATATATTCTTGAAATTTATCGAATTCCTGGAATCCGAGGTGAAAATGTTATAAATGAAAAAAATGTTTTAATGATGCATGATCTATTATGTAGCTCAGCTGATCGGGTAGTAACTGGACCTAATAGGTCATTGGGTACTGACAAATTTTTATGTAAGCAATTAATAATAATTATCAGTTATTAAACATATTTACCATTGACCTAAATATTTCTTTTTACAACTAGCATTCCTATTGGTTGAAAGGATTACGATGTTTGGTTAGGCAACAATCGTGGCAAAACTTATAGCAAAAATCACACATCATATTTGACAACGATTTTCGGCTTTTGGGAATTTGGTAAATAAATTCGAATAATTTTCTAGACAAGCAAGTTAATATTCATCAGTTATAAAAATAATTATTTTTACCGAATATTAGTAAAGAAAAGAGCTTCCCTTTTAACAGTTAGCAAGAAGAAGATCTACCTTTTCAACCTTCGCTAAGTAAGGTTTCTATTTTGCCAACAGTCGGTAGAATAAAAATAATTTGTTTTAAAGCTGGCACGAGCACAGAATTTACGATTTATCTGCGTTAATAGGACACATTTTGAAAAGTACCATAATGAAGGATCTCACCTACGTCTGCTTCTTGCAAGGCTAAACACATTTTTTTGTAAATGGATCCCTCAAGCCAGAATATAATGAAAAATACGATTTACTGTGTTGTTTTGCTGACCTTTAATTTCGTATTGTAAGGTACTGCGGATTTTTTTTTTTAAATACGTAATTAATTGCAAATTTCAACCGGAAAATCTACAAATTTATATACTCAAAAATTGTTCAGGCTCTTATAGAGAAATTAGGGTTTTTTTTGAGTTGATTCCATCATTTTCGTTTTTGAGGTTCCTCACAAATTACATTTGTAGGGAGAGTAGTGGTTTGCAGAATTTGTCTAGAACGTAGAAATAATAATAAATTATTATTAAATTAAAATTGAAATATTTTATTATCTACATATTAATTTTATATTATTTTGGACTCAGCTTCCAGATATTCCAGCCTTTTTTCGGCGGGATGTACCTGGAAGCAAATTTTCTACGAAGTTAAAATTATTTGATATTTAACGTCTATCAAAAAAATAATAATTTTTCATGAAATTCTATAGTTCTTGATCTAATTCAGATAGCCAATTTTCTTTTCGAATTCTTGTGAGTTTTACCTACGTCTTTCGAAATCCGTTGGAAAATTAAAAAAAAAGTATAAAATTAAGAAAGTGACGATGATTTGCTTGAAAATATAAAAAGCCGATTTCTACATAAAACCCACGCTTATATTTTTTGTCAATTTTTCGTTGGAGCTGGCCTTCAATAAAGAAGATAAATGTAAGATTAATAAATAAATATAGGAGAAAATAAAAAAGATGGGGTTTTGCAAAAAATCTTCTGTATTTTTTTCTTCGAATTTTGAAAAATAATGGAAGGAAGAGAATCTGGAAGATCCCACCTTTTCTATTTTATAAAAAGTTATTTATAAAAAGTAAAAAATCAACAAATCCTGATAACTTAGATGAAGTTTCTGCGATCCGTTCAATTGTTATAAACAATATTCAAACAAAATCGATTTCTGCTGTACATTAAAGTCTGGAAGCTCTTTTCATCACGTTTTCCCCCGCAGAATCGAGTGAAATCAATGTTTCATCGAAATCAAACACTGAATCAATATTTTTTTGATTGTAATAAACAAAGTTCATGAACAAATTTAATAAATAAGCGCCTCTGGATATTTAAAATGCATTTTTTCTGCACAATCAGCAGTTTTGCCTTCAAAAATGAAAATTCTATGACAGAAATGGACAATCTGTAATATTTACCATTGTTATGAACAATACTGATTAACAAATGCATTAAACGGCCACTCTTTGATAGAAAAAATCCATTTTTTATATAAATGTTCATTCTATCCCTAAATTAAAATTCTGATGGAAGAAACTGACATTTGACAATATTTTTCATTGTTATTAACAAGTTTGATCAACAAATGCATTTAATAGTCGCTTTCAAATAGGAAAAATCTCTTTTTGCAGAAATGTTTATTAGACCATAAAAAATGAAACTCCTACGAAATATACGAAAGAATTATTTTAAGAATTAATTCATCAAGATTGTTTATAACAATTGGAAATGTTGCTGTATGTCAGTATATTTCGTAGGAGTTCAATTTTTTATGATCTAATAAACATTTCAGCAAAAAAGGGACTTTTTATATTTGAAAGCGTCTATTAAATGCATTTGTTGATCGGAATTGTTAATAACAATGAAAAATACTGTCAAATGTTAGTTCCTTGAATCAGAATTTCAATGTAGGGATATTGTTGATTGTCCATTTCTGTCATGGAATTTTCATTATTAAAGGCAAAACTGATGATTGCGCAGAAAAAATGCATTTTATATATCCAGAGGCGCTTATTTATGAAATTTGCCTAATAAATTTGTTTATAACAATGAAAAAAATAATACTTCAGTGTTAGATTTCGATGAAACATTGATTTCACTCTATTTCGCGGGAAAAAACGTGATGAGAAGAGTTGCCAGACTTCAAGGTACAGCAAAAATCGATTTTGTTCAAATTTGTTTATAACAATTGAACAGATTGCAGGAACTTCATCTAAGTTATCAGGATTCGTTAATCGATTGTAAATTTATCAGTTTTTTACCTTTTTGAGGTAATATCAATAAATGATACAAAACAGGCAACTAAAATATGAAGAATTATGGTTTTTTGGCATTTTGCAACTTGAATAACAAACAAACAGAGCCTCTTTTACAAAATCGGCCTCAACAGACCTCTTCAGAATTTAATTAGCCTTAATGAGAAAAAAAAGATGAAATCGGATAAAAATTGTAGGCTCTGGATCATTTTGAACCCCAATTTTCTAATTCGCCGCACTGTGCGCCGTACGCCACGCAGTTTGGAACTCATTTCAAATTATACTCAGTGGCGGCGCACCAGCAAAATGCGTAGCGATCCCACTGTTGACAATCGCTGTACGGTTGTCTGGAATAGGAATTTACTATTTATAATCGCCCACAGATCGTATTTTTTGTCAGATTCAAAAATGTTTTTCTCATAAACGCTCAGCATTAAATTTTTAGAGAACTGTGGTTTGCGATTTGTTATTTTTTTCACAGAACAATAATATGTAAAACAAATTGACAAAATTGACCATTTCAGCTTTGTTAATGTTTATCTCAAGGAAAAATATAGCTGGAATTATTGCATCTGCACTCAAAGAACAGAAGTAATTCTAATGATATTTAGTCTAACTATTATAAACAATGCTTATAAACAAATTCTTTCTAGTGTGTTTTTATCATACAAAAAATTGTTTGCTTCACGGCAGTTGCTGAGATTTTTTCAAAGTGTGACAATTTACAACGAAAAATTGGCATAAGTTAACATTAAATATTTTTATTCAAAATTTCATAAACAAATTCTCAAGAAATGAGTTTTTCTAGAAGCCAAATTGATTTTTTTGACCAAGAGTGATCAACAATTGTCTTCAAAGGCATTTTGCAACTTGGTCAAACGTTGAAAATATGGATTGTTAATAACAATTTCATTAAACAAATGTTCCAACCAGCCGCTTGCTCGTAGACAATTTTTTCCCCTTAAATTATTGTTGGAATGACCTTTTTTGCGATGATTCATCAATGAGATTAATATGACAAAATTTGCCTTAAAATCTTCCAAATGTTACTAGGATTTCTATGAAAATTTGTTCATTCACTTGAAACCTTTCAAAATTGTTTCAAAGCTTCTAAAGTTTTGGTTTAAAATCTTTTAAAAAAATCTGCATTTTTAAAAATCTTTTACAGTTTAAAATTCTTTTTCAATCTCTTCAAATCTCCTAAAGATTCCTTGAATTTACTCGATTTTTTTTTTGAATTCCTAATCTCACCAAATTGAAACAAAAAAAAACATAAAAAATATTTTCAAATATTCTCTTGAAATTAATTTTTCATCATGAAAAATCATTTAAATTTTTTCCATGAACCTAAAGAATCTTTTTCATTTTCTTGAAACCTTACAAAATTCCTGAAATATTTTATAAGTTTTCATTATTCTTAAATCGTTTCGAAACTTCTAAGTATCTGTCAAACTTACGCAAATTTATTCTACAATTATGTATTGTGGCAAAATTTTGCTTTAAAATCTTTCACACTCTTTTTCACAATTTTAGGAAATAATTTAAAATGTTTTGTAATCGTTTTTAATTTTCTCTTGGAATTCATTAAAAGAAAGTCATTTGGAATTCTCCCATGAATCTTAAGAATATTTTTTTCGTTTTCTTGACGCCCTGTAAAATTTAGTTTAAAATTCTTTTAAATCCTGAAAAATTAGAAGAATTGTCTTAGAGTCTTCCACGTTCTTTTCCACACATTTTGAAATCTTCAAAACTTAAAGTTATTCTTTCAAAATTAAACCTAAACCAATGAAAATTTTCCCACAAATCTTTAAGAAAATTTAACCTCAAAATCTTGTCAAATTATTAAAAAGCTTCTAATTTTTTGTTAAATTCTTTAAAATAAGTTTTTTCCATAATTTAATTTTTATCTTTTCAAAAATGTAAAAAAGTTTAGAAACTATAGTGTGGTACAAAAGAATGTTAAGAAATGTTAAGAACAGAATTATTTTCCGAAATTGAGCAATCATTTACAACATAAATGTTCTCTCCTATGAATAATGTTTAGAAACATTTAGAAATCAATTTTATGATGAAGTAAAATTATTCATTCCAAAATTTCGATGTACAAAATTGATAGTGCAGAAAATTCATAAATCTTCATTAATAGTAATTGTCAAATCGCAGTACAATATTAAGATTATAATTATATAAGGGTAAGGAAATTTGGAAGTTTATTTATTTATTTGTGAACAATGAGTACCTTGTAATTTTTCATTAAATTGCATCACTTAATATTTTATTACATTGCTTGATTTATCATAGCATTTCATTTTCATTACTTGATAGGTAACAGAATTGTTTATAAATTTATAAGTTGTTTATAACTTCACCACTCGTTATAATTTTCCGTTACTAATATCATTTGAATAGCAAATGACAACGAGTTTGAGACGAAGTGAATTTTTTTCTAGAACAAAGTAATATACGGCTGCATTTGTTTAAATAAAGTGTTTGTATTAATGAAACAGAATTGTACTACTATATTTGTGATTTCAAGGACTGTCTTTATTAGTTCTGAATAACAATTACTTTATTCCAGACATTTATCAAAAGATAATTTATATTGTGTTGTCTATAGTGCTTCTACCTTCCGGGAATCCTGCTTCTCTTTCTGGTAATATCCACTCATCTTCTACCTCCCTCTTTAGTCTTTCCGTTAACACCATTGCATACACTTTACAAAAGGTATCCAAAAGTGTTATCCCTCAGTAATCTCCCTTTGCCAATTTTTTGTTTTCTTTTTAACTGACCTTTGAAAATATTTCTTCACAATATTCCCTACATCCTTCCATTTTTACATTGTCACTTATGCCTTTTTTCCTTTCTCATTTTATTGATAAATTTCCACGCTTCCTCCTCCATTTTGAAATTTATAATTTCCTCTTCTATTTCTGTTTATTTTCTCTTCTTCTTCCATTTATAATTTCCTGTATTCTTCCCTGATCCCTACATATTTCAACCTATCCCTTTTTATTTCTTCCAGTCCTTATATGCTTTTCTAACTTTCTTTTCATTCTTATTGCATTCGCCATCCCACGAAATTTTTATGCAATTTTTATCCCTTCCCTCCTAGCCTTATTCTTTTTAATTCTTTTCGCTTCCTTTACTTCTCTTTTAATTTCATACCCAACCTCATTTAACTCTACTTTCTCGAATTTGAGTTTTTCTGTCTCTTGTATAGTACATATCCTTCCTTTGCTGCCTCTGCCCACACTTCTCTCTATTATTCCCACCTCTGCTTTCCTCCTGATCTTTCCACTTTACTTTTTAGCCATGTCCCTAATGGTTGACGACCTGACTCTACTCTCGTCTCCACACTAATTTTTCTTATCTTTTCCCGCCCTCCAATGTTTGTAATTACATAATCAATTACTGTTGCCAAATTACTATTAATATACGTGAATTTCTATTCTTCATATCCTACTTGGTTACCATGAAGTACATATCAACCCTTTTCTCCCACTATCTCCAATAGCTCTTTTCTCTCTTTGTTAAGCAACTGATCTTTTGTTTCTCTTACATTATATTCCCCATCCATGTGTAAACTCCCCTTTTTCCTATTTTTGCATTCTAATCTCCTACTATCAGTATCTCTTCCTCTTCTTCTTTTATGTAATTTTCCATTTCTTTTCTTGTATTTTTCATTCCTTTCCTGTCATAAGTTGTCACAATCCTACACCAGTTTCTTCTTATCTTTACTTTACTTTCCTGTACCCTTCACTCTCTCTTGCTATTTCCCTTTCTTCTAGCATCTCTTTTACTCCTGTGATTATTCCCCCACTAGCTCTACCCTTTACTTTTTCCTTTTTGGCCCCTTGTAACTCCCATCTGAAACCCTTCGGCAATATACTTTTTATTCTTTTCCAATCTTTTTGTACTATCCACGTTTCCGCTAGATCTACCTCCCAATTTTGAATATATTTCCATAATTCCCGCGTGTACTTAAAAATAAATGCGAAATACGCACGCAGGTGTTCGAACTGCTCGCTTTGTGGCTTCAGAACCGCTAAACTCCTCTGAGCTCACAGCATCTCTCTCTCGGCTCCTTGGACCCCCTCATCAACGATTTCGAACCGGCAGAAATTTTAGGCACATGGTATACCGAGGCCCGTCAAATGGAGAATTGAAATAGAAAAATATTTTCAAAAATTGAAGAAAAATTAAATATCTTACAAAATAAGATTCAGGTAAACATTTGATTTGGAATCAATATTTTTTATTTAACGTGACGTTGTAACGCCCGCGAAAAAGCTTCCGAACGTTGTTGGAAGATTTCTCAAGTCTGAAAGAAAATTGGACCACTTATATTATCTTCATGGAAGAAATATTCGACACCTTGTTTATGATCGAGTGTTGAAAATTATCATTTCATTTAAGGAAAATCGAGTTTAAAAATATGAAGAGAAAGACTGAAGTTATTTTCTTACATTGCAAAAAGGGATTTTTTGTCCACAAAAAGTGTAAAGGAATTTTAAAAAAAAATGTTTTCATTGAGTACAAGAAATTGTTTCCAAAAAGTCATAAACTTTGAACTTTAAACTCATAGACTTTCTCATGATGAAAATGGTACATATAATTATAATCGAAGTCTGTTATTTGCATTTCCTGTCTTGTGAACCAGAAAGCAATTATTTTTGTCTACTGGTTATCAGGAGTGTTGAATTCACGAATCATGTAATCCGAATTGATTTTCGCATAAATATAGTTTATTAAGATATTTTAAAAATGAATATAAAAAAATAAGTATTTTATTTAGGATATTATTCCTTGTGTAATTAATTTCATGATATTATTGTTTGAATTTTGAATTCATGTCCAATTTAACTGAAAATTAAAATGAGTAAAAGAAGTAAGGTCAGTGTTTCTCAATAACTCTTTTTCGAGAATCATGCAACTAATTTGAAATTAATGGCTCACGTGATGTTTACTGATGTCAACAAAAATAGTAACAGGAAAAATAGTGTCTCAGAGTCCATTACAATTTTTTAAAAGGCCACCTCTTCATTGTCTTTTCTTTCATGATTATTGACCTATACGAAAATTAATCACAGGGCTAGATACTATATAAAACATGATTTATCTATTCAGTATCTAGTTTTTGACTGAAATCATCCGAGTTTAGATCGAATTACTCAATTTTTTTATTATTCTTTAAAATTATCGAAAAATGATATTTACTATGAAAAAAGATTGTTATATTTTGTTAATAATATTAGAATGTGTAATTTATTTTGTTGCGAGTGCCCCTTCAGATCATTATAAGAGTATAGTAAGTCTGAATTATCAATTTAATTCATTTATTTTCATTTTCAAGTTAGATAATTGAAATTTTGAAAAAAATAAATCATTATAATATCACAAAGGGTACCACCGTTTCTTCTGAATTCTTCATTTTCAGAGAATTTATTCTAGGAGAAATTGATAACAGATCATGGTTATCCTGTGGAAATTCACCATGTGACAACCAAAGATGGCTATATTTTGGAATTGCAAAGAATTCCTGGAGGTCGTGAAGAGCATAACAAAAAAATTGTTCAAGAGAAACCAGTGGTAGTCTTAATGCATGGAATTTTATGCAGTTCAGCTGATTGGGTTGTATTAGGACCCAACAGATCCTTGGGTATTTATAAACGTGAATTCATTTAATTATATAAAATTTACCTGTTTGACAAATAAATGTATTTCATAGCTTTTCTTTTGGCTGATAAGGGCTATGATGTGTGGATGGGTAACAATCGAGGAAACACTTTCAGCAAGGGTCATATATCACGTTCCAGTTCCAGTTTTGGATATTGGGATTTCAGGTATATAACAAATACATTTTAAAATTACTGTTCAATTTCAGCTTCACTTATGCTTCTGTGTGACTTCCGTTTCCTTTTTCTACTCTTTTTTCCCAATGTTTTCCATTCTCACTCCCCCACCTCCCTTATTCTTCTTCTTTTACACCTTTAGCTTCTTCTACCTCCTTCATCCATTCATCTCCCTCTCCTCCCTCTCCTGAAATACTCTTAACATTCTCTTGCAATCTTCACCTCTCCTCTCCTCTTCTCTCTTTCTTTCTTCTCATATAACCATCCCACACATGATCCCAAGTCTCCTCTTCCTGTACACATGCTTTGCAGTTCGTCTTCTCATCCTGCTCATGATACATTGCTTTTTTTCCTTTATTCCCCAGTCTCCATTTAGACATTTTTGTCCATCTCTTTTCCTCCTATCCTCTTCCCAGATATTTTGCAATCCTTCTCCTCTCACCACCTTATGTCATTTATTGTATCTTGATTCTTTGATCCTCTCCCATCTACCTATCACCTGCCTTTCTCTATTTTTTTTAAAATTCGTGATAGTCCTCATTTCCTTCTTCTGCCATCCTTTAATCTCTAAAAAACTCTCTTTTGTTCCTCCTATAGCGATGAGTACACCGCCCTCTTTTCTCTTGCTTTCACCTCTTTGTAATACTTTCTCGCTATCTCTCTTACCCTTTCTTCTCTTAGTTTCTCTTTGAATTACAACGCCCTCTTTCCTCCCCACCCTTCTTCCCATATTTCTGGCCAACCTTTTCTCCATACTCTGTTGCACATTATCTACGCCCATTTCTATAATTATTTTCCCCCATATTTCCTAACTGCATTCGAGATTTCATCCATACCTGCTGCCTTTCCCTCTTCCAGTGACCCTATCGATCTCGCTATTTCTTTCCTTCTGCTATGCTCTCCTTCATTCTTTTTTCTTTTCCCTCTTTCATTCTTTCAACTATTTTGCTTTCCACTCCTCCTAACTTTCCTCTTTCTCTCAATTCCTTTCTCACTTCTTTGTTTTCTATCTATTATCTACATTATCTACGCATTATCTACATTATCTACGCACATTATCTACGCCCATTTCTATAATTATTTTCCCCCATATTCCCGAACTGCATTCGAGATTTCATCCATACCTCCTGCCTTTCCCTCTTTCAGTGACCCTATCGATATCGCTATTTCTTTCCTTTTGCTATCCTCTCCTTCATCCTTTTTTCTTTTCTCTCTTTCATTCTTTCAACTATTTTGCTTTCCACTCCTTCTAACTTTCCTCCTTCTCTCAATTCCTTTCTCACTTCTTTTTTTTATCTACATTTCTCATTCCAGCTACCTCTTTTTCCCCCTTCAATAATTTCTTTCTTGATTGTATCCTCTAATATTTTTTTTACATTTTCTATCACTATTTCCATCTCATTTATACTTTCCTCTTCCATTTTTACTATCTTTATCTTTTCTCTATATTCTTCTATTCCCTCTGTTGACCAATTACCTTTTCCTACTCTTTTCTCTCTCTTCTTTCCTTTGGCTGTCAATAATAACATAGTCTATTACTGTTCCTCTTTTCATCTCCGTATAAGTGTATTCTCCTTCCTCATCTCTATTTTCCAATAAGGAAAACTCCTCACTCCTTCAATAAATTCAGTAATTTCCTTCCCTCACTATCCACTACTTTGTGTTTAGAATTCCTACCAGTCCCATTCCCTTCTTCTCCACATTACTTTCCTCCTCTTTCTTCTGTTCTTGCATAAAATTTTCCCCCTATGATTAGTTCAGGTCTGTGATTAGTTTTACGTCTTGTCCCTTTCCTCCATTAACTCGCCTAACTATTCTGTTTTCCCCTGCCTATGTCCATTTACATACACCCCTACTATCTTCCACTTTTTTTCTCTTATCTTTACCTCATTTTCCATTTATCCTTCTTTTTGTTTTTTTCAACTCATTCCCATCTTTTTTCTTCTCTACCAAATCTTCCTTTATACTCATCACCATTTCTCCTATTGCTCTGTCCTTTTTATTTTTTCTCTTTGCCTCTTGTGCATCCAATGTGTATATTTTTTGAACGGAAAAATTTGTCTAATCAATTTTAATGTCAAATTAAATTTTTTGCCATGTAATAAAAATTTCGTTTTCTGGAATTTAAAAGCTCTAACTATCAAACATTTCAGTTAGTTCTTAATTTTAAATTGTGAAATTTTTATCGCTTTGAATTGAAAATTATTCAAATTCAGAAGTTAAAAATTTCAAATTATTTCATTACGAACGAATATAATTAGAACCAAGACAATTTCGATTTTTTTGAATGTGAAATGATCGAATTTTGAAAATCCTAATCAGTAATCATTCAATTTGGCACGTTTGGAAATTATCCTATTTTCGAAATTCTCATCTCAAATCATTAGATTTAAAGATTCTTCAAAGCAAAATAAAATTGTTTGATTTTGAACGCTTTGAATTGGAAATGATACAATTTCACCTCATTTCTAATAAAATTATGCAATTTTAGAAATTTTAGTCTCAAAATTTCGAATTTTGAGAGCCACTCATTAGAAATTTTTCAATTTCAAACACTTAATCTTAAAATGTTCATTTTTAAGAACTAATTTCTTGAAATGACATAGGTTCAATTTCTTTTCATTCCATTTGGAATATTGTCTTCTTTTCAGACTTTTACCTAATCTAAAATTGTTTGATTTTGGAAAGTTTTCAATTCAAAGTCGGTTAATATATATTTTTTGAATTTCAAACGCTTTCAAGTCGAATTATTATTGACCAATTGTAAAAAATTAAAAACTCTTTCTATTTAAAAATTTGTACAATAATGGATTTTTAAATTGTTTATATTTTCAACGTAAGGAAATACAATTCCTGGAACGTGAACGTGTGCTTCGCTCGCGTGCATTTACTAAAGCTTTTCAAAGAAAAAAATCTGAGCTTTCTTTTCAGATAAAAGAAAAAAGATCCCTCAATACG